>CAUYQU010005003.1:0-66341 GCA_963574635.1 Cheracebus regulus
ATCACATTATACCTATTTTAAAAGTGACCACATAACTGGAAGTAAATCACTCTCCAGCAATTGCATAGCATTTCACAGGTTTAAATAAAATATTAGTTGGCTGCTTATTTGTTATTTTCATCCCCTATTCCTTCCTGTCTCTATTGTTAAACACAATTATTGGCATAAAAGAGGTTTTTAATCCCCATTTTAAACTGTATTCTAGCCTGGGCAATAAAACAAGAACCCCATTCTCTCTCCCTCTTTCTCTTCCTCTTTCTTTCTCTCTTTCATTCTTTTTTTTTCTTTTGCTGTTTCTTTCTTTCTCCTTTTCTCTCTTTTTCTAAAATCTCTTCCTCTTTCTTTCTCTCTTTCATTCTTTTTATTCAAAAAAAAAAAAAAAAGAAGCTATGGTTGCAGCACCTTGTTTGCATACTGGGCTCTTTAAGAGAAGACCAGACCGTGCGAGCAAGGGAGAAGGGAACATGTCTGAGCTTGCTCGGGGCATGTCTGAGCTTGCTCGGGGCTTGTAAAAGGGAAAAAGGAGTGGGGGGGGGCGGGGAGGGGGTGTGCGTCTGAGCTCCCAGCAAGGCAACCGGCCTTACAGTGGGTGCCTGTACTCCCAGCTACTCAGGAGGCTGAGGTGGAGAATTGCTTGAACCTGGGAGGCAGAGGTTGCAGAGACCCAAGATTGTGCCATTGCACTCTAGCCTGGGCAACAGAGCAAGACTTTGTCTCAAAAAAAATTAAAAAAAAAAAAATAAAGAATATGATGTATTTCAGAGCTCTGTAAATTGCAAAGTATTATGCAAATATTAGGTCTTGTGAAAGTTCTATACAGGAATGCTTTCTCCTAATGTGATTATTCTCTGGTTACCAGATGTCTGTCTGTATGCATGCCATCTTCCTAGCTACCCAGACTTGACACAGTGTCATCCGATTTCATCCTCCCTTTTCCTCATCTGCCATGTTATATCAAAACTGGGGAGTGTATCCAGAGATGATACCTTATCAGCCTTCTCCCCTTCATTTCTCTGCTTCTTACCTCTCATATCCTCTAACCGTCTTCCCTTACCCCAAAGTCTCCTTGCTTTAATGAGTTCTCAACACCACTGTTAGGGTCATTTCCTTGTTATGTGACTTTTTTTGTGCCATGTCTCAGCCTCATGTTAGGTTTCGTAGAGGCAGAGGTTGAGACAGAGATTCTTGTGCAAGTGATTTGCTGAGGAAGCACTCTCAGGAGAAGCCTCTCAGGGAATGAGGGGAGCAGGAGAACACAGGGAAAGAAGGTGGGCATAGATGTGGCTGCAGGAAGAGTCCAGCCTCAGTCTAACTGCATAGGGAGCTCTGGTGCGTTAACTGCACCAAAGAGGTTGTTCCATTCCAGAGGCAGGAAGACAGGCTATTACTTCTTTCAATCCATCACTGTCCACAAGCCATCCCTGCCAAAAAGCACAGGAAATCCTCTGCAGGAGAGTGCAGTGTAAGCTCTTGGCAGTCTTACTTACAACACCTCGGGGAAGGGTGCACTGGCCTGGTAAAGGAAGTTCCTGCGAAGCACCAACAGCATCTGCTACCCTTTCCTATCGAAAGTGTTCAACTATACCTCATTGTCTTCAAGGTAATGTTTCAGTTCTTTGATTTGCCATTTAAATTCCTCTGTAATATTACTTATTTATTTATTTATTTATTTTTTATATTTTTTTAGAAAGAGCCTCACTCTGTCACCCAGGCTGCAGTGCAATGGTGTGATCTCAGCTCACTGCAGCCTCCACCTCCTGGGTTCAAGCGATTCTCCTGTCTCAGCTTCCCATCTTTAAGCTACTTCTTTATCTTAATTTTTCGCTGCTGTATTCCACGGAGCTTCAGCTCTAGCTCAACCCAATTTCTTACTGTTCTGGCCTCTGAGCCTTTAATGATGCTATTTCCCCTACCTGAAATTAACTTTCCACTCACCCCTGTACTTTCTCAATTTTGACATCTCACCAGATCTGCCATCTTCTCTGAGAAGTTCAGAAAGAGAAAATATAAAATGAAGAGAAAGACATTATTAAGGAACTAATACAAGAGAAGTTCCCAGGAAGAAAGCACGTGCCATTCCAGAGTATAAGGACCTACCAAGTGCTCAATTATATCTAATATGGTGAAATGTTAGAACACTTGGAATGAAGGGAAGCTCCCAAGCTAGAGAGGTTACACACAAAGATTTAAAGTCAGAAAGTAGGAAATAGCAATAGCAAAAATGCCTTAACAATTATGAAATTAAATACCCAACACAACTATCAACTCTGAGACATTCACAATCTAAAAAAACAAATAAACAATAAACAACAACCTCCAAATGAACAAATAAAAAACCCAATTCCACAGAAGGCCACAAGAAGATGCAACCGACCAAAAACAAGAAAATAAAAGAAATGGCATCTAGTAAACTGGGAATCCAGCAGAGTATAGGAACAAACAGAATTCACAGAATGATGTTAAGGGGATGTCTGGCTTAGTACTTCTCTGCACTTGTGAGGAATAAAACAATTCAATGCAGGGAGAATGGGCCCAATAGAGCAGGCAGGACAATTTCTGGAACCCACACAGGGCTAGAAGTAACTTATGTCCTTCCAGCCCTTTTGTATATCGTTGCTTTTGGTTCTAATTTCTGGAAAGTTTTCTCAAGTTTAGTTCCAACACTTCAGTTAATTTGTTAAATTTCTATAATTATATTTAAAATGTATAAAATCTCTTTGTTCTCAGAATATTTCTTTTCATATCTTCCCTCTGTCTTAATTAATCTTGTTTAACACTTTATATCATGTATATTGTTTCATCTTTTCAAACAGTCATCTTTTGGTTCATTGATTTTCTTTCTTTTGTTTACTTTCCTTATGTGGCAGTTCAAGCTCAAACTTGGACACTTGTACATATCCCCCTTGGACGGCCTGCTTGTAATACTGAAGCATTTCCTCCTTGTCAGCTGACACAATGGTAAGCTTTGTCAGTGGAGAGTGCTGAAGAGACACTGCAGGAGAAAGGGGCTTCTCTTCCTGGTTCTCGGGTAAGTTTCTTCCCACTGGCTTCTGTGTCACTCAGCTGTTGTACAGGACCCTCAGTGGAGCTCACCCCTAGCAAGTTTTGGTGGCACTTCTGTAGGCACTTTACCTGTGAGTTGTGTAAGTACTCCTTTTTTCCTTCCTTTCAGGTAATGAGTTCAGCAGCAGCCCCCATGGGTGGCTTCCAGGACACTAATGACAACATTCCAGTGAGCAGAGTCTTGCCTACGATGCATTGCCACTGGCACTCTGGTGTGAGTTTTCCTGCTTGCCACTTCTGTCCTGCACATCCCTGATCACTAGTTTGCCCAGTAACTCTGGACCCACCTCTGGCTCAGGGCAACCCAGCAAACTTCCCCACAGTCTAGTGGGTTGTATTCACAATCTCTTCAACAAGGTCTGAATTTCTCATCTGAGATCTTGGGTGATAGCTAATTGATTGCAATGTTCCACAGAATGAAATCAATGGGCAGCTGCCTAGAGTATTTTTTAATCTATATAACAGAAAATTTTGGCCAAAAACTTGACTCAAATCACCAGTTTCCAGGCCGAAGTCAATGCACAGACTCAGCGCCTCTCCAGTGAAGGGCACACTTGAGAAGGGACCCTGTTGGATTTTCACAAGTAGGTGCTGTGAATCTTCTTCCAAGCCTAATCCAAAAGGACCTAGGGCCATTGGCCAGAGTGACTATGCATTGGGAAAAAGGCACTGCACAAAGTTTTAGAGATTATTAGACACTGGCTATAAATAGACACTAATTCTTGGGCACCCAAAATGTGACCATGACCCACCAGTCAAAGTGGGGCCATGGTAATCAGGTAATAGATGGAGCTTTAGCTAAAGTTTTATTCATAGTCAGCCTAGTTCATCTACAGACCCACCTGGCGGGTTATTTTCCCAGGTCTTAAATGTATAACTGTAATACGTATAACACTGTATATAGTCCTTGCTCAGTATCTATGAAGGACTTTATCCAGGACCTCCCTGGATATACCAAAATCCATGGAAGCTCAAGTCCCTGATATAAAATGGTGTAGCATTTGCAGATAACCTATACACATCCTCCTGCATACTTCAAACAGTCTCTAGATTACTATAATACCTAATACAATGCAAAAATCTATGTAAATAGTTGCTATTATACTGTATGTCTAAGGAATAATGACAAGAGAAAAAGTCTGTTTATGCTCAGCACAATTTTTTTTCTGAAATTTTTTATCTGTGGTTGGTTGAATACATGGTTGCAGAACCCATGGATGGTGAGGACTGATTGTACTCAGAAACTGGAAGTATCCTCATATTGGCCCTCGGACCCGTCGGATGAGGGCCATCATGGTTGGAAGGGCTAAATGAAAAACGCTTGGAACTTCTCCTCCATACCAAGCCAATAAATCAGAGGCAATATTGCATCTTTAGGGAAAATTTCAGAGATTTATACCATTATCCAAGCACTGAAAGAAACAGGAGTGATGGTACCTATTGCATTCCTCTTTAATTCACCTGTTTGGCCCATGCAGCAGTTGGATGGGTTTTGGAGAATGTGGACTGTCATAAACTGGTTCAGGTGGCTCAAATGCAGCTGTTGGCTCTGTTGTGTCTTTATTGGAGCAAATCAGCAAAACTGCTGGCATTTGGTATGCAGTAATTGATGTGGCTCATGCTATTTTTTCTCCATACCAATTTGAAGGGACCATCAGTCACAGTTTGCTGTTACCTGGCAGTGCCAACAGTGTATCTTCACAATGTGGCCTCAGAGCTATGTCAATTCTCCTGCTCTCTGCCACAGATAATCTGCAGAGTTCTTATCTTGGCATTTCACAAAATGGCACATTGTTCGTTGATGGCAGTATGCTGACTAGATCTTGGGCAAGAAAGTAGAAAGTATTTTATTTTAAAAATTCATTTAGTATTTCTTTAAAATTCTTTTTGAAATATTAATTTTAATTTTAGGTTTAGGGAGTACATGTGGATGTTTGTTTCAAGGGTCTATTGTGTGATGCTGAGGTTTGGGTCTCTGCTGATCATGTCCCCCAAATAGTGAACATAGTACTCAAGAGGAAGTTTTTCAGCCCTTGCCATCCATTCTCTCTCCCTCCTTTTGGAGGCCCCAGTGTCTGTTGTTTCCATCTTTATGTCTGTGTGTACCCAGGGTTTAGCTCCCACTTATAAGTAAGAACAGTTGTATCTGTTTTTTTGTTTTGTTTTGTTTCATTACTGGACTAATTCGCTTTGGATAGTGTTTTCCAGCTGCATCCACGTAGCCTCAAAGAACTTGATTTCATTCTCTTTTGTGGCTACATAGTATTCCATGGTGTATATGTATCACATTTTCTTTATCCAATCCACCTTTGATAGATACCAGGTATTTTAGATGCCTCAGTAAGACATACATAAACTAGAGGCTGGTTTAGCAGCACACTCACAGGCAGCATCTTTGCACGTTTTGTTGTTATCTCAGTGGTCAGTTTCCTGCCAGCCAGCTTCAGCTTTCTTGCCTCCTCATGAGGAATCTCCTGCTTGACAATCTGGACCTGTGGTTCTGTGCCTGCCAACCCTGGCCTGCCAGATTGGGACAAGCTCTGGTCTAGGGAAACCCAAAGAACTCTGGCATGTAGTGGACTGCTATCTTCTTACTCTAAGGATGTCTGAATTCCAGCCTTGTAGAAGAGCCCTTTCCATTTCTGTTGCTTCCTTGGGTACTCTCCCTCAGACCTGGAGTGTTCTTTAGAGATCTCTTCTTAACCCCACCATAATAGGTAATTCCTTGCAAAGAGCTAATAATTATTTTTAGTAAACATCCCTTGTTTGAAGTACTCAGATTTTTATTTCTCCTGATTAGACCATGACTAATACACTTATTTTTATTACCTTTTTACTTGATTTTCTTTGGATTCAATCCACTCCTTATTTTTAATTAATTTTTAATCCTTGGCTAACTTGTTTTTAATCTTTCTTGGTTCCTAATAAATTTAAATAGATAAATTTCCTTCCCAAAACTATTAGTTTTGTGTCATAAATTTGACATGATTTTCATACTATTTAGCTCTAAATAGTTCTTATTTTGTTGATTATATCAATTTTTAACTCAATAATTATTTAGTAATATACAACTTCATTTCCAAACATTTGAAGGTTTTAAGAAAGATTGCTTGGTTAGTGATATCAAATTTTACTGCATGATGGTTTAAAAGCTTAGTTGATAGAAGACTGATTTTATAAAATTGATTAGGTTTCCTTTATGACCCAATATATGATTTAGATTTATAAATGTTCTGGGTGCACTTGCAGAGTTCTGTAAGTGCTGAAACATTGTTTTGTTGTTCAGATCTTTTACATTTCCATTCATTTATTTTGCCTCCTTGATCTATTTGTTTCTGGGTAGGGCCTGTTGAAATCTTCAATAGCTATTTTTGATTTACCTCTTTCTCCCTCTAATTTATGTCAGTTGTTACTTATGTCAATATTTTGACACTGTATTGTTAGGGATGTTTATGTTTAAAATGGTTAGCATATGATATCTTACTTTAACTCTTAGGATTTTCTGTTTCAATATTAAATTACACTTTTTTCTAGTATTAACCCAGCTTTTTTGGAGGCTTATGTTTTAGGAGTATTTTTTTTTCAATTTTTACATTTCTAACCTTTCCATTCTTTTTGTTCTAAGTATATTTCTTGTAGATATTTTGTTGCTAGATCTCTTCAAAATCCAATCTGAAATGTCTAATATTTAAATTGGTGAGTTTAACCCATTTACAGTTACAGTAGTGACAATTGTACTGGGATTTATTATATCTTATTTCATATTTCCCATTTGCTTTGCTAAACTCTTCCACCACTTCTCCTGCTTTGAATTCAATGTCTTTCATCTTTAATTTTAGAAAATTTTTAATTACTTTTAATTTTTTATTATAAAAGAGCATACATAGGTATGAGTTTATGAAAAACATGTACACATAGTTTGAATACAATTTTTAAAAAACTCACTCAGAGACCCATTGTCAGCATCACAAAATAGAATGTCACCAACTACTCAGAAGCACGCTGGGTGCATTTCCTCATCACATCCCAGTCTCTCTCCTCCTGCAATCGAGCACTGTCTTGAATTTTGTTCGGATAATTTCTTGCTTTTATAATTTTTTTTCCACGTAATAGGTATTTCTTAACAATATATTATTTAGTTTTGTTTGATTTTGACCTCAATATGAATAGAATATTCTTTTATTTAAAATATGTGCTTATTTAGAGTACTATGTGTTTGAGGTCTATCCATGTCAATAATTAAATCTAGAATTCATTTATTTTCATTGCTGTATATACCAGTGTAGATTATACAACAATTTATTTATTCATTGCACTGTCAATAGATACTTGGTTTTCTCCCAAATTTTTCCTATGAAGGATAGTGCTGCCATAAACATTATTTCACTTATCTTTGGTGCATGTGTTTGAGAATTTTTCTAAGGTAAATGCCTAGTGGTGGAATTGCTAGGGTGCAGATTATGTGCATATTTAATTTTAGTTTGGCATGTTTAATGCCAAAGTATTTCCCCCAGCAGTTGAACCAGGTAATATCTCACCAGAGGTTCCTATTGCTTTGCACTGTCCGTGACACTTGGTATTTTGAGAATACTAAATTTGGTTCACATCTTTTTTTTTTTTTTTTTTTTGAGATGGAGTCTCTCTCTGTGGCCAGCCTGGAGTGCAGTGGCACGATCTCAGCTCACTCCAACCTCCCTCTCCCAGGTTCAAGTGATCCTCCTGCCTCAGCCTCCCAAGTAGATGGGACCACAGGCATGTGCCACCACACCCAGCTAGTTTTTTGTACTTTTAGTAGAGACAGGTTTTCATCATTTGGTCAGGATGGTCTCAATCTCTTGACCTCACCATCTGCCTGCCTTGGCCTACCAAATTGCTGGGATTACAGGTGTGAGCCACCAAGCCTGGCCTGATTCACATCTTTATTATTGCTTCAAAAATTTATTTTCTTCCTGTATTATCTTCTCATTCCTATTTACTGTTATTGATCTTTCTTTTAGACATGTTTCTTAACTTTAAAAAAAATGTTTTCCATCTCCTGCACCTTTCGGGAAAAGTTCTGCTACATGTTACAATTCTTTAATTCATTTTTCTACTGTAGCCATCATGTAAATTTCTCCAAATATTTGATTCTTTATTTCCATTATTATCTGTATGATTTCCACTTGGTCCTTTCTTTATGATTTCTTGTTCTTGTTTCACATTGCTTATATCTTCCCTTATATCTTTAAGTATATTTGGTAAGCCTTTTAACATTCTTGATCTACCTGCTCTACCCATTTGGCTTTAGATGATAGACATTTTTTATCTAGTTGCCTTTCTTTTGGTGATTGTACTCCTCAAGTGACTTGGTCTGTAGGTTCTTCTGTCATGTAGGCTCAAGTTCCTTTGGGGATATTTCCTTTTGGGGAAGAACTGATGTCATGTAGACTGTGTCTTACTCACTGGGCTTAAAGGGACAGTAGGTGATGAACCCCAGGTGATAAAGAGAGTTAAGCTGGTCACCCAAAATTGCCCCTACTCTTATTAGGTACTTTCTTTGACCAGGTTTTTGCTTTAAATTCTCAGAAAGAAGAATTCCTGGGTGGAGAGTAAATGCCCAGAAATAGCTGCTTGGTCAACCTCTATTTTCTTCACTCCTCACCCCAACAACACTTTCACACCTTCCTGATGTCCTCCTGCTGACGGAGGGTGAGACCCCGCATCTTTGCATAACAAGCCTTCCGAGAAATTCCCATGCGTCTGAAGTAATGAGAACCACTGGGTTTTCCATTTCTCAAGTTGATACTGAAGGGCGAAGTCAACAGCCTGAGCTGGTTTGCTGTCTTGTCAAGATCTGAGGACTGATTTCAACATCCTCATTTTTTGGTAAGCATCCTCATTTTTTGAAGAGTTCCCTGTTCCTGTTTCATGAATGCAACATCTTCTCTTATCCTTTTGAAATGCTTAACTGTAGTTTTAATTTTCTTTTCAAATTTTCTCCTCTTCTCTGCATCCCCTTAATTTATAACAAGTTTCTTGTTTCTGTTTTGCTTGCTTGTTTTTGTTTTGGCCTTGGTCTTCCATGTGTGAGGTGTTTACCACAGCTCTTACTGGATTACTATCACTGCATGTCAGTTTGTAATGAAGGTGGGGTTGCTTGGAAGCTTTATTTACCAGAAGTAGGCTTCTTAGTTTGCGGCTTTGCTTGTAGGCTGATTGGGCTAGGACCCAGCCATTTCATTTGGGGATCCTCTCCCCTCCCTTAATGTCACCAGACACAGATATTTTCTCTTAGACCTATGAATTTCCCAGGGGGGAATCCTTAAGTATCCTGCCTTGGTCATGTCTGCTTGACTACTGTCATAAATGGGTCTAATGTAGTTGCTGCCTCTGCACCCATTTCTAGGCTAAGTTATTTGAAATCCATTTCTACTATGCCACCTTTGGCCTAGTTAAAGCTTCCCCTCCCTGTGTGGGTGGTGGTGATATAGCCCTCTTGTTCTTCATCTCATTGACCCCAAACCCAACCTATACCTCAGCTGCTGACCACAATAAAATCTAATGGTCAACACCAGATCATGTAAATAAGCTTCTCCTTCCTTTCTGGAGTGTTTTCTGTAAACTAGCCAATTCACGGCCCCCTTGGGAAGCCTGAAGAATACTACCCACAGGCTTTGATGAAGGTGCCCGGCAGGCTCACTGACTTGCTCGCTGGGTGAGCTCCCTGCTTCCTCCAGACTTCACACTGGCCTCCTTTCGCCACCAAATCTCTCTGGGACCTGTGAGTAATGCATTACTCCTGTTTCATGCATTTTAGTTTCACTTCCTTATTGTGTCTTACCTGATACACACATAAACCCAACTTTCCTCTCTGTCAGCACTCTCCTACAGAGTGGCTGTCTTGGCTTATGGCCACTCTTAAGAGAGAGAGACCTCAAGACAAATTAGAAGAAACCGTAATCATGGAAATCACAACAGCCACGAACATTCTGGGAGCAGAGAAGATGTGCACTGGAGGGCTTAATGTTCTGTCAATTTCTTAATGTGTGTCAATTTCTCCTCTCTTTACATTGGTTATCGTGTTTTCAGCAATTGCTGTTGTCCTTGGTGTCAGACCCTGTCTGGCTCAATCTGCACTTATAGCAGGAGTTCTCAGACTTTAGCCTGCATCAGTATTATCTAGGGAGGGCTTATTGAAACACAGATTGCTGAGACCCTTTTCAGAGTGTTAGGTTCAGCAGGTCTGGTGTGAGGCCTGAAAATGTACCTTTCTAGCCAATTCCCAGGTGATGCTAATCCTGCTGGTCTCAGGCCCACACTTTGAAAACCACTGCTATGGAGTAACCCTTTAAAGTCCTGCTGGAGCAAGGAGGGGGCCACCTGGCTACATGGGTAGAAGAGGGCATCTGTGAGCCTAACTGCGTCTCTAAAAGACTTTCAACCAGTCCTTATATGGCTAGCCCTGCCCTGCACCCTTGTGGCAGAGGTGTTTGGTACCTCCAATTCCTGAGCCTTCTAGGACTATGCTGTGAAGTGATTGGTTCTTGAGGCTTCCCTCTTGCTGCCAATGTAGTTTAGGTTTCTCTTGTCAGCTATTTCAATTGTCATTTACCTGTTTACTTCTCTGCTTCCAAAATTTTGTTGATATTTCTTGTCAGCTGTGACCTCTTCACCAGTTCTCTTTGTGGATCTGCTGAATTGTTTTGCCTCTTTTTTTGGCTGTTATTTTAGTGTCATTAGTTGAAATCAAGCATATAGTCAACTGGCTCTTCCTCTAGCTTACTTTAAAGCCACCATCATCTCTCACCTGGCAATAAATATCTTTTGAAATGATGAACGAATGACCTTTGACACACAGAGCCATGAGGGAATGAAACGTGATGCTGCTCAGCCTCATTGAAATGCATCTCCATCTTGTTGTTCCTGTAACATCTCTTAAAGTTTCAGACATAGATGCTGAATTATTGCTTTAAGCAACTTTCAGGGTTTAATTAAAGTACAAGGTCTAACTGCCAGGACTTGAGATAAATTTCACTGTCTCAGAGGCAGTGAGACGTGGCTTTGAATTAAAGGGCTGAAACAATTCTCTGAGAAGTAGTATATGAGGTCACAAAAGAGCTCCATTCAGAAAGGAGAGGATGGACAAAGATGGAAGCCAAAATGTGGAATGTTAGCTATTCTTCATGTGCAGGTGTCTCCCATTTAAATAGTTGAAAGGTTCTATAAGGACTTTGATCATGGATAAGTAGCCACTAAACCGATTTTTTTGTCATTTTGTTGACTATTTATTACTTGAAAGGAGAATATTCAGTATCCAGAATTATCTGTCATGCCTAGAACTAGGTAAACCAAAGAACAGTTAAAAAGTTTTGTGCACATGGACACTGGACATTTTCATGAAAATCAGTTATCTGTAAAGGCAGTAATTTAATTTGAGTTAAGTCAGTTCATGATTGAAATCGATAAAATGAACAATCTTTTAATAATGTGAAAATACTAAAAATTCTGGGATCACAGAATGGGCAAAAATAATAATTAAACTCTCTGCCACCTCTCCCTAGCCTCACATAGAATATTGCTTTAACACACTGAAGTGGTTTGCTAGGGCTGCCATAAAATAATATCACAGACAGGTGGTTTCACCAAGAGAAATTTATTTTCCCACAGTTCTGGATGCTAGAAGTCCAAGGTCAAGGTGTCAGTGGATTTGATTTCTTCTGAGGCCCTTCTTCTTGGCTTGCCTATGGTCACCTTCTTGCTGTGTTTGTATGTTAGTCTGTTTTCATGCTGCTGATAAAGACATACCCAATACTGGGGAATTTATAAGGAAAAAGAGGTTTAATGGACTCACAGTTCCACATGGCTGGGAGGCCTCACAATCATGGTGGAAGGTGAAAGGCACTTCTTATGTGGTAGTGGCAAAAGAAAATGAGAACCAAGGGAAAGGGGTTTCCCCTTATAAAACCTTTAAATCTTGTGAGATTTATTCACTACCACGAGATTGGGATGGAGTAAACTGCCCCCATGATGGCTCCCTCCTATAACACATGGGAATTATGGGAGCTGCCATTCAAGATGAGATTTGGGTGGGGACACAGCCAATTCACATCAGGCCCTACATGGTCTATTCTCTGCACACACATCCCTGGCATCTCCTTGCATATCCAAATTTCCTCTTCTCACAGGACACTGGTCAGAGTGGACCAGGTCCCATGCTAATGGCCCCATTTTAACTTTCCTCTTTAAAGGTTCTATTTCCAAATACAGTCACATTCTGAGATTATGGCGGCTTCTGTGTGAATTCAGCCTGTAACACACATTTTGTTTTGTGATGAACTATTATAAGTTGCGTTAGCTCAAAGGGAACCTGCCTTTCCCCTCCACTCAAAATGAAGGTCAGCCTGAGACACCAAATGACCTGTGGGTAAAGAACTGAACCCCTTCGGCTGAACGTTTGAAGCTAGCAAACAGTTATCCAGCTGATTTGGGGAATTCTATCAAAATCCCTTTCTGGAGAAGATTCATTATCCTCACCCTCTGAGCCCAGCTCTTTCAGAAACATTGGCTCTTTTGGTCTTCTCTTCGTTCTTTAGATGCAGACAGTGGCCTGAGGGATGCTGTGTGGTTTATCATGGCTGTTGATTTTTCATTTTCTGAATGTTTTCAGTCAAACACTTGAGTTGCTCCCTTGCTTTCTCTCCCTCCCTGTCTCTCCTTGCTGGCTCCTCCCCCCTCAAGAAAACCAAGGGAAATTGACAAGCAGCAGGACAGGGGAAATTGAGCTATATTATTTCTCCTTCGGGAGCCTCACTTTGCTGCCTTTATCTGAAAGCTATCATTTTCTACATCTCTTGGCAAGAGTTCTCATCGACCAGTGACCCCTAAATGCCTATGCTGATCAATAGTCCCGGCATCTTATTGACATGCCCATTGACAGCTCTTACTGAGCACAGGAATCAGGAATGGCAGCCAATTGCAATCTGTTCAGGCTGCTTGAGAGGCAGGGAAGGCCCCACGTTGATATTGACATTGTAAATGGAGACAGTTTACTTAGAACTCAGGGAAGATGCATTTGTTAAGGAGACCCATAGATCTTATTACTATTTAAGGGCAGAGGCTTTTCTGGGCTCACCCATCCTGTTTGTGAAGAGTGCAGGGAGGCAGAGCATGCAGGAAGGATTGGGGTGACTCATGGGGATACACATCATCTGTACCCCTTCCTGGAGGCCAATCGTCTAAAGCAAAGGCAGAGCAGGACCAAGCCCAGGTCATTTAAGGTCTCTGCCAAGCCCTGGGAATCTAGGAAAGACTCTTGGGCCAAGGACAGAATAAGAATGTAGTTTGAGGGTCTGCAGGGAGACTGAAGTGAGAGCCGTGTGTCAGGCTGTGCCACGGCACCAGTGCACCAGATCCACTATACACAATGAGGGCTGGAGTCCAGCTGCTTGGCTGGAAATTCATGGTGACTCTTTTTTGATCATTTGCATCTTTGAGGTCTGAGGAGGGTGGAAAAGCGCTAGAGAGTTGTAGTCTCAAGACAGAAGAGGTCCATGGAGAATCTTCACAACCCAAGTGATTTTGAAAGGGGCTGCCAACACCTCTATCCTCAGATACAGAATGGAAGTGGCTTTTATGAGCCCCATTGGAACAATAGAGAAGCAACGAATGGGACCAGAAATAATGAATAAAATTGGCAGAGAAGCAGATTTTGAGGTTAAATTATTCCCAAGTGAGGGCCTAGTAGATGCTGACTATGAATGTGTTATGGGGACACCATGTTCAAAGTTAGCTAACTGGGGTTTAAATACTAGTTGTGAATGTGTGGCTATATTGACATACTGCCTTTTGAATCAATGGTAAGTGAAGGATGCCACTGACTGCAAATGTTTGGATTGCATTTTGGAAAGCTGTGAAAGGGCTAGACAAGGGCAAAGACAGATGTTCATTGGCCAATGCCTTAGGCTAGACCGTCACCACCATCCACCAGAACTATTCCAACACCTAACTAATGAGTCTTACTGCCTTTCAGGCTTTCAACTGACCTTCATCTGACCTTCATATATTGTCGGAATTGGATTATGTCTCCCTCCTTCATTCTCCAATGCATTCATAGCAGAGCCAAAATCCACCACTGCATTCATGATTCAGCCTGGTCCAGCCTGTGATCTGCCACATGACTCACACACCCTGTAATGAAGTCACATTAAACCAGTTGCTCGGCCCTGAACACATCAAGCATTTCCATGCCTTTGTGCATTTTTTCCTGCTATTTTCTCTCCTTGATAAGCTCTTCTCTTTGCAATTTTGCCTGTTAAATTCCTAATCATTAGCGGAGACTCTGCCTTGAAACCTTTTCTGATTTCTCTCATCAGAATAAACTCTGCCTTTTGTGCTCCAATGCTAGAGTGTTTAATTCACCTTGTTGAATATTAGCATTTAATTCATCCTCCTAGAGCATTTAATTCACGCTGCTGAATATTATAGTTAAATGTTTTTGCATATCTTTTCTAGTTCACTGAAAATGAAGACTAACTCACTGGTCATTTTACCTCTGGGGATCTCAACAGAGTGTCTTGCATGCAGTATGTATCCACTATTAGGAATTGAGGGATGGTATTGGTGCTGGTTGATGGCCCATTGATTGTGGCCAGTCAATATCCCAGAGCTTTAATTGTAGGAAGAAAGTCTAGCATTCAGCAGCACCAGATTCTCCTCTTCCTTGGGGATGCACAGCTGGTCCACTGTTCCAGATTCCCTACTGGTTATGAACATGCCAATAGGACCTGAGGGGAAGTGATGACTCCATTTCCAGGTCTGCCCTCTGAAAACCTTCCCTGTGTGAGCCAATCTTTCCTTTTTCATTTTGAATACAGAAATCTCCAAGGCCCTAGAAATGCTGGTTCTGAAGAGAAAAGTAGAGCTTCCAGATAGAAGGAGGCTGGGCCTTTGAAGGGCTTTGAGTGGAAGAGCCTCCATCACCCCTCCAGTGTTGCTGACCTATGAGAGAAATAAACACTTACGCTGTAACCTACAGATAATTAGATGGGATTTTAGAAAGCAGCCAGCCTAGCCTGCTGCACTGACCAGTCACACTAGCAATGGCTGTGTGTTGATGAGTGTGAGGAGCTGGAAGGTACAGGTCGGTGTCATCTGGCTTAGGGAGAGGGGCTGCAGTTAGCTCAGTAGTGCTTTTGCCTTCAGCTGAAGGACAACCCAAGCCTCCTCTACCCTAAGTGTCTGACCACTTTCAACCTTCTTTTGCATATAACAAGTTTTTAATTTTTCTTTACCACTTTGGTAACTCACCTTGGGAGGCACTTTGGTTTTCCAATGACTACCCCAAAAGGCAACTGCAGAGTAGGGGAGTACAGGATGCACATGGGCATCCTGGTGATTAGGAGCACCTGAGCATTAGGGACCTGGAGATGCATGGTCTAGGTTTAATCCCTGGCCTCACTCCATACTAGTTATGAGACCTTACTTCTCCAAATTCTTTCTGCTATAAAATGGGGACAATAACAACCCCCACTTCAAATTTTGAATCTAAAATATGTAAAATTAAAAGAGATAATGCAAGTTAAACATACCATCATGCTTAAACACTTCATTGTTTACCAACGTAATATATTATTGTTATTGCTGTAGGAATAAAGACTTCTGGCATGGCCTGAGTACTCAGAGGAGATATTATCTGTGAGTGTGCAAGTAACATTTATCTTACCTGTTCTGTGTAAAAATATCTTAGCGTTAGAATAAAGTTTATTTTGGGGATAGCCTTATCCACCATGGAGTTGATGTGTCTGTCAAACTCCAAAAGTCATTTCATGAATGCTGCTGCTGAGGCAGGTTTTTCTCTCCCCACTCTCACTTAGTTCTGCGTTTGAGAAGTTGACATTTGGGACCTTACCATAAGGCGTTACATTTGTCCCCTTATATTTCACTTGATTGGGCTTAGTCCCTTGTTCCAGCCTGTCAAGATTATTTTGAATATTGGATCTATCATCCAATATACTTACTATCCACATTTGTCTTTCCATCATTTAAAAATCTGATAAGCTTTCCATCTATGTGTTAGTCAAAGTCATCGAAAAAGTACTAAAATGACAGAATGGAGAGCAGCTCCCTATGATATGATATGTTCCTTTAGAAACTTTTAGAGGCCACTGGCACTATTGAGTAAAATCATTCCCACAATTATAAACCCATTCAATGTAGACTCTCATTCTGGATTGCTCATCCTTTCATTCATTCAGTCACTTACTCATTCATCCGTCAGCAACTTTTTTCTGTAAAGGGCCAGTTAGTAAATATCTTAGCCTTGGCAACCAAACGATCTCTGTTGTGACCACTAAACTCTATCATATGATTGTAAGAAAGCAGTCATAGACAATATGTAAACTAATGAGTGTGGCTGTGTTCTGATAAAACTAAATTTGAAAACAGGCTGTCAGCTGAATTTGGCCCATGGGCCATAGTTTGCCGATCTCTTTTTGTTGTAGGACTTTCTCCTTAGTTCAGTTAAAAATGGGGTCCTTGTCACATGACCGTGAAAGATTAGGCTCACAGAAACTTTGAAGGGTGAGAAGGATGGTTTATTGGTTGACCAGGAAAAAAAGGGAAACAGGGACTCTCAGCAAAGCAAGAGTGCTGCTAGCTGGCTGGCTGCCTCATAGATTGGATCTTAGGTATCACCCTGGAGCGGGAGAGGCCGGGTTCCTCTCCTCTGCAAATGGCTCAAACTTCCAGAGCCTCCACCACCGTGCATATGCCTCTCAGTGTGCAGACCAGTCAGAGGTTCTGCCAGGGAGCCCTTGTCACTTGGCTGTCTCATTATCTAAGGTATTGCTCTTTATATTTAAGCAGTATTTAAGTGTTGAGTAACCATCATCCCTGGTTGAAGAGCTCTGAGGAAGAGGCAGACATTAGCGCCCACATGCCCCATTACAGTTATAAATGGGAACCTCTTGCCCTATCTACTCTATGGCTTTTCCTTGTCATCTGTAAAAACCTTTAATGCTGATGTCCATCCAGGAGGGAAAAAAAAAACCCAGGCTACCCTGAGTCACATTTCTCCTTTCTTAGCAGCTAAACTCCTGGCATGGAAGACAAGAACTCCATATGTCCATGATGGCCTCCTGGACCCAGTTGCTGACCAGAGATCCCTGACCTTACCAAGAGCAGCACTGCTGTTGCTGAGGGCTATGTGGGTGGCAGACATGTCTCTCAGTGGTGGGAAATGCCCAATTAAAATTACTTTGATTCCAATTTCTGACTCTAGCCTTCCTCATCTTTCTATGATGAAAGAATCGTGATTATTTTATTAATGACTCTTGAACTTCTTTTCTCATCTAATAACACTGTTAATCACACCATGTCCCTCCCACAAACATTTATATCTGTGACCGGATTTCTGGCAATACTGAGGTTTACTCTCTTCTCTGAAAGTTCATCCCTACTTTTCATGGATATCATTTTCTCTGTCCTGCATCTTGCCTCAGAGGGACGTGGAGACTCCTGGATGCTGCACCATCCTCCTCTGCCCTTCCAGGGAATCCCAATCTAGGTTGGTTGAGGAAGGGGTGTGTGCATAAATGTTTGCGGGAAGCAGGAAAAGGGAACAAATGCATGAAAGGGAATATTGGACTTGCAGTGCATTGTAATTGCCAAATGATCCTATCTGCCATGAGATGGCCCCACTGGGATTTATTGCCATATTAACAGAGGTTTTCCCATTGTATTACCTAATGAATAATGTCTGAGCTAATAACCCATTAAAAAAACCCAGCAACAACAACATAACTCCGTTCACTGTAATTATTATTTTTTCCTAATGTGGTGGTTTTTATATAAATACTGATGTCTTTTTATTAGGTTCTTGTATAACGACTTGTTTAAAAAATGGGCCCTATTAAATCGCCATCAGTCGTAGCAGGCCATATGTTAGTGTTTTACTGATTGCTTCCCGCTGTATGGAGTTGGGTTTTTCAGGCCATATTAGGGCCCAGCAGGTGGTGCCACCTCTCCTCCACCCCCTCCCTTTGCACCCTACCCACCCATCCCCTCCTGACCCCCACCTCACCCCCTACCTGGAATTGATGGCATTTAGAGAAGGAGGAAGGAGGCCTCAGCTGTGCAAACACAGTGCTTCTGTTTATTTTGGTAGCCTCCGAAATATTTGTTGAGAGTTATTCGAGCAGAAAGGCTGAATGGAGATCATTGCAATGTGTCAAATTAAGGAGTGCTTAATGCCTGCCTAATCTCTTGGTAATTACTGTTGTGGCAGCGGAAGGCTTCAGAGCCTGGTAAGAAAGCTAATGATAGCGAGAGACATGAGGCTGCCCGGGCATCCCTGGCATCTCTGCTCAGCACAATTAGAGGCTCCACTTTGATCAGAGAGAGGGAACCTCTGTCACTCAAGACGGGAGGATCAACCTTCGGAGGGGAGGGGTCAGACAGGAGTGTTGGCCTGGGTCACTGGACAGGGGACTCCTTCAGCTGGGTGTCACTTTCCTAATGGTGTTCTAAAATATGACAGCCTCGGGTGTGTGTGTGTGTGTGTGTGTGTGTGCGTGCATGTGCATACGTGTGCATGTGTGGATGTTGTGCAAGGAAGGCGTCTGACCTCAGGGTGTCTGTGGGAAGCCAGAGGAACGCAGAGTTTTCTTCTTAATTTTCCAGTCTTTGTCTTTCTTTCTGTCATCCAGTCTCTCTTATCGCCCCGATTTTCTCTCTTTAGCCTCATTTACTTACTTTCTGAATCTCTGCTTCCCCCTCTGTATCTTCCACTTTGTAGATTTCATGTTCTTTGCCTGCCTTTTGCAGCTCTCTCATTCTCTCTCTTTCTCTCTCTCACTCTCTACACACACACACACACACACACACATGTGCACAATTTGAACGACCAATTTAACAGGCATCAACCTCAATCCATCATGAATTTTTTATAGAAGCAGAAAATAGCGATGAAGTGGTCGATAAGGAAAAAGAAAATAAAACTCTTAACAATACCTCCAAACTCTGCCTGTAGAGGATGGAGGAATATTGGAATTTTAAAAAGTTCAACATGCAAATTCACATAGAAACAAGTTGGGAAAAAAATCTCTGGAATATGGATCTGTGGTGGAAAGATTGTGGGAAATCTGCTGTATGTTTTGGAGATCAGTGACTGGTCATATAAATTTTAATACCATAAATTCCTAAGAAAAAACTTGGTACCCAGCTCAAGTTCATTTGGGGCCTCAGAAATCTGAGAGTAGCCCTCCACAGGGAGTCAGCCAACATGAGTTCCAGTCCCCAATCTTCCACTCACTGGTCCTGTGGCTTTGAAGATGCTGCTTTACCTCGTCACTTCCTCATTTATAAAATGGGGAAATACTTATCTGACTGAGGTCATGTAAGAATCCAAGGAAATGTTTAAGAGTGCTCTGTAAAAAATAAAACACTATAAATCAGTCAATCAAACAAGCAAGCCATCAACAGAGACTTAGGTACAATGTGAAGATAACTGGGGGGACTCGCAATGTGGTGTAATTACTTAGATTGTTTGCTGATGGATTAATTAGGAGTTGTTGCTGGTGAGGTTGCTCAAGTTTTGAATAGAGCAGCTTGGAGAGGATGGAGCTCTCTTCTCCCTTGTTACTGTCTCCAGCCACCCTCAGGATCTCAGCAGACCCAGAGGCATAGCAAACACTTGCAGGACCCCAGGCAGGGAAGCCCTTAGCTTGAAGAAGAAGGATGTTGGTAGGCAAATGTGGGTCTTAATGGGAGTGTGGAAGAGCCAAGGATAGGGCACAGAGCATGAATCTCTTCTGAAGGATCCTGAATGTCATGCCAGGATAAAGCAGGAAGATATACTGTGGATTTCTATTTGGTCATTGAGCTCTGGAGGACCAGAGGAGAGGAAATACTGAAGTCAACCAGTTGTTCTTGAGAATCTCCATCCTGTGTTGAGAGGAGGAAGGTTGTAAACTCAGTGTCCCTGGTAATGATAAATGATCTGAAATGTGAACGACACTTCATTAAGAAATACTACAGCCTCCTTTTGGGGCAAAATTCTGGACTGTGGCCTGCAGAAAAGCCCTCTGAGGAAATTTCAGAGGTTCACATTCTTGTAAGAGATGCTGAAGACCAGAGGGCAGAAGGGGCTGGGTCTGTTTTCTCCTAACACCTCCCTCTCAGGAATCTGCTATCAAAGGTCTCTCACTGATGAGAGTAGCTGTTGTACAAACAGGCAACATTACATTTCCAAATAATCTGTTTGGAATATATCGCTTTCCCAAAGGACAGTTCTATTTGTAAACCACTTTGTCTGAACATCGGTCTCAAAACCTGATTAGAGGGAAAGACAGTCAACCCTGCAACCTTGTAACTTCTGAGTCTCTGACTCTAAGACAGGGCAGAGCTCAGCCTCTCCTACAGATAGCCTCTCAGTTTTCTGGAGAAGGTACCAGAAGTCAGGGCAGGGCCTCTATCCTCTGCTACTGCCACAGATAATTTGCCTAGCAATGCATCCTGAAGGTCATACAATAACTCAGTGCCCACTGAAAAGACAAACTTTCCACAGAGAATCCCTGTTTTCCCATTAACGGAGAGGGGCGTGGTGTGAGGCGAGAGTGCAGAGAGGATCCCCAGTTTCTAGAAGAGAGGGAAGGAAGGGCCTGGGGATTGTGCTGCCCTTGAGTGGAGGGGGAATGAAGGGACGGGTCTCTGATGGAAGCAGGGGCAGAGGACGGAACCAACTGGCCGGTCCCAGTCACAAAGCCCAGTTGGCGACGGGTTCATCATTAACTGTCAAACGGCGGTTTTAATCAGCTCTGCTCCTCAGTGGAAGATAGATTTAATATCAAGGCACATTTTCAGAGCCATTAGTTTAATTATGACAGGTGTCTGCAAACTGGATGACTCTGCTTTCAGACCTGAGTGACAGCATTTAATTCTTGAGGTCCACAGGGACACTGGGTTACTTTACCAAAATGAGCCTCCATTAAAAGTCGAAGTGTTTTCCATTCCCTTCTCCCCCTTGCTTTCTTCCTCCTCTCTTTTTATCCTATTGTACATGTCAAAAGGAGGAAATGGATAGAAAATTGTGCTTCAGCAGAAGAGAAAATAATTTACCTTGCCCATTAGAAGTCGTCTCATTGGGGCTTCCAGCAGCTGAGATCCTGCTTGGGCAGAAACCTGTATCACTTAGAACCTCTCCATGGGCATCTCTGCACCGTGTCCACAGTCATTGCTTGCGGGACACCCAGTGGATGGCAAATATAATGGCACTCATGATGTGGGCCGGGCAGGAGGACTGATGGAGGTGCGGAGAGAATATGGGCTAGGTGAGGGCGGAGGGTGGCCTGCTCCGAGGCAGCCAGAAGCACCCACATCTCAGCCTCTAACTAACTCTCTGCTCCTCTGTGCACTCCTGGGCCGCCATTCTGTTTGGTTTTCCTCTCCTGAGTTAACTCCACGTGCCCTGCTCCCCTCCACCTTGACGGACCAGGTGGCCAGCACAGGCTGGGTGATAACGGGAAGGGCACTGAACTCCCTGAAACTTCTATCCACATAGGAAATTGTTGAGCTAGAGCAGTGTTTTTCAATTTTTGCTTTGCTTTGTTTTGTGTGAACAGAAGGAGTCTTAAAAAATGAAATCTTAGGGAACTCAAATTCACATGAATCAATCTCTGGCAGAGACCCGGCTGACTCCAACCTCAGAAGCTCCTGAGACCCAGGGCCAAACCTACTGTGCAGATGATCGTCTCTGAGGGCCCTCCCAGCCTTGCCGTGCTTTGTCCTGGGGGCTGGGACCCTCATGGAAGGGAATCCTTGCCTTAGAAAGAGCTGATAGGGCTGAGACCAAACATTCGAGAAAGAGTGGTCAGGACACGATGTGGGTTAAGATGTCACAGCAGGGATCAGAGGGTGCTTTGTGAGTGGCTGAGGATGAGTTTTATTTATTTCTGGTTAGTTTACCTCTATGATCAGATGTGTGCTCAGGCTGCAGAGCCCTCTGTCTTAACTGTCCTTACATGCTGTCTACAGGATTATTTTTGTAGTCCCTTTTCTGCAAAGGTAATTACCTCTGGAGGCACAGGGAGACAGACAGCACCAGCGTGGTGGCCTGGCCTTGGCCTCCTGTCTGCTGGCAAGGCCAGGACCCGGAGTTCAGCCTGATGCTGGTCCTCCATGGAGCTGTGAGCGGGCTCCTCCCGCTGGTGCACAGTGACCCCTGCTGCATGGCAGGGCTGTGAGAGAGAGAGAACATGAGCCAGAGAGAGAGGAAGGATGAGGGGGAGAGGCAGATGAGGCAGGGAGAGAGAGAAGAAGAAAGAAGAGGGATGGAGAAGGGAGAAGAAAGAGAAGGGGGAGGGAGAAAGGGGATGGAGAGGGGGCGAGCACCACCCAAGGAGCTACATGGTGTCTTTTCTGTGGCCATCCCACCCACTGTTGTCCTATACCAGGTGGAGGTCAGAACCCCTCCTGACCAAACCGAGGTTTTAAAAATGACTCCTTTCAAAGTGGGACTCAATCTCTGGAGACCAAAGGAGGCAAATATGCTTCCAGAAGAGTCTGGTCTGGTTAATCAGGGCTACCCCTTCCAAAGGCTCTTTGCTTGGTATGGCTGTGAAACTACACGTGGGGCTTCAGAATATGTGGGGTTCTTTGGTTTGGCTCCCCTGGGAAAAACGGGTTTTGTATGCAGTAGGCAGAAGAGGAAGGATCCAGGGGCAAGGGCTTAGTGAAATCACGTGGGACGAAGCTTCCCTCTCTAACAAAAGGACTGCCGAGTCCCACGCTCCCAGCAGAGAAAATAGCTGTTTTGTGTCCCTTTGTTTGTTCCTTGGTTTATTCACTCAGTCACAAGATTAATTTTCAAACGTGGTAAGCAGAGGCTGGCTGGCCCTTCAAGGAAGGGGGGATCTTCTGCATGTCATCAGGTGGAAGGGAGATTCCCTGGGATAGGAGACAGTCTTTGCTAATTTCCCTGTTCCTGGAACCCCCTCCCTAAGGTGCTGTGATACAGGTAAACCAGCACTATAGAGATCAGTACACGTGGAGCCCACTGGGCTGCCTGATGTCTCATTCCCCTGTGTTTAACAGGAGGCCCGTAGGTGTCTTTCCTTAGGACCCTGGAGAATACAATCCTTCATGTCAACCTTTGCAAATAAAGTATGAGCTGCAGGAGTGAGTGTTGACATGGTGTTTTGTAAGATTTGTGTCTAGAGTGGGCATTACTGATAGGGTTCCAGAAACAGTCAACAGTAGGGGATGGTCACACCATGCCCTTTCTTGTCTGTGGGTCTGTGCTCACTGGGAGATAAGCTTGCATCTCCTTTCTGCCAAGCTCTGCCCACCATCAACCCCACCAGACCCAGTGTGCGTGGACTCCCTCCTCCTTCACCGAGCATTTGCGGACTCCACACTCCTGAGCATTTGTGCTGAGCTCCAATTATGCCTCATGCTAAGTCCTGTTCCCTCCACTAGATTCTGAGTGCTACAATGACAAGGCCAATGTCTCATCCTCACCATCACTTTCTGCAGCCCCTACAGCCCCTAGTACAGCTCCGGAGAAAGACTTGAGCACAAAGACATACTGTTAGATTGAATTTGCATCTCTTTAGAAACTTTTCTTCACCAAAGTGTTATTTACAAATCATTTGTAAATGTTCTTTTAGCACCTCATGGGCTGGAAGTTCAGTTTAAGATTTTCCAGCCTCAGTTTTAAAAAGAAGAGGTAAATGCTACTAGGATGCAATTTGCCAGACGGCACCCACATCACTTAATAATTGAAGAAATATACAGAATTTATATTTCCTTTTCTTCTGATCACATAGGACAGAGGCTTCCAGGAAAATTGAGCAGAGAATTTCCAGTTCCATAAATCTTCTAGACATTGTGGAATGGGGATTGTGGTTCCAAGGCCTTTGATCAATATTAAAAAACTGTCTCTGCATATCTCTCACATTTTGTGTGAGGCAAATCAAGAAAGCAATTGCATTTCTCCATTTCATTGCAGGCCTCCCTTCTTAAGGGGAAACCGTTGCATGTATATTTTTAACTTTAGACCCCATTGAGGGGAGGTGGTAGTGTGTTTTGTAAATGAGACAACCAGATAGAACAGTATCCATAAAACAAATTATACGTGTAAGATTCTACCTCAGGATATAAAACTTTGGCATTCATAGAGGGTATAAGTTGCTATAGGATAGAAGTTGTAACTCAAGAGCTAACAAACTATGTAAGTTCAAAATAACCATTTTTGACATGATAGTAAAAATGTATAGCTTAGAAATTGCAACATCATATCATAAGACTTCTAAGTCACTTTACCATTGTTGGATTAAGACAGATCCAGTGATGCTCTGTAACTGTAAACTATTTTTTCTCTCTAACAAAGGAGAGAAAAATAAGCAGGTTTTTAAAAATGTACAGAGTAATTAGCTTAGCGACTAATTAGCTGAATTATTATGACAAGTTTTCCCACTGAAGTAGCAGCAAGTTGCTTGGAAGAAATGCCAAGTATATACTACTCAAAGCATTTCAGGTTCTGAATTTGTACAGACCTAATCAGTGTGAAAATCATACTGTATTATGATTCCTCTGAAAATGTTGAAGTATTTACCTAGGTTTTCTTGGCTTGTGTTTTCCAAGGGTTATAGCTGATATCTTCATCATGTCTGGGTTGCTGGTACAATCAGGACAAACTTCTCTGGGTTTTTCTCTCTCTCATCTGCAAAAGCTGGGATCACAGCATGGCCTGGAGACCATGGAGACACATAGATGGTCTAGGAGCCCCAAGAGATGATCTGTAGGTACAATGATCCAATAGCCAAATAGTTTTGAAAAGTACTGTGTCATTTACCTCTTGAATATTGTCAGTTTACACAATTTATTGAAGAACTACAGTACTGGAAATCTGTTTTATTGTTTAACCCAGGAATTCGCAGTCCTGATTGAGCAATAAACTTCTTTTTTTGACACAATATTCACTAACATAAACATAGCTAATTAACATCTTGACAGCCTTATGATTTTGTGGCTTATGGGTATACATTTGATGTTTTGAGCACTCTCCAAAACTACAGCAATTGGTTCTTCTAATCCGTCATCTGCTCCTCATCTCCTCTTGAAATCCTAGGTCAGAAGCCTCATTTTCCTAGAAGTTCATTCTTCAGGTTGTCAGCAACGTGAGCCTTTTCCTCTCTCACAGCCCAAGAGTGAATTGATGGTACCAGTAGACGCTTTACAGGGCGTTGGGCCTGAGAGTCAGGGGTCAGGCTTGAGGATTCGGGTAAAAAGATTGTGGAACTTTCTTCCTAAAGTCTAAGTAATATACTCAAATGACAAAGGTGATGCTTTTGCAAACCAAATGGGAACTATTGATTAATAGCCTGATTTTTTTTGTAAATTGCTTTTAATAATTGAGAATAGTATGGAGTAGTTGGAACAAATATGGACAGTTGATAGACTCCCTTGGGTTCAATACTGGTCATGCTCAGTGCTACCCATATAATTTTCTCCCAAACTTTTGATACCCAATTTCCTCATGTGTCTAATATTACATACCTCACAGGTTCATTCTGAGGTTCTAGAAATACAGTGTAGCACAGTGGGTTAAAATTTCCACACTGCGATTCAGACGTGCAAAAAAGGTGAATCTTTATTTTTGGTAACTGAATTAAAATTTGTTCATGAGCCCCCAGTCAAGGTAAAGCATATAAAGAATTCTAATTCTTTATTGTGTTACATCCAATATTATTTTCAGCCTGATTCGGTTTTAATTGTCTTGTGCAACATGCAGCTCTTTTGCAGGAATGCAGGGAGGCTAAATCTTCTTTCTCCCATTCTTTCCAGAATGTCCATGAAAATGAGGTACACCACTTCCTTCAGGCCTGGAGGTGAGACCCTCCTGGCCCTCCTTTTTTTATTCCTTCCCCTGGGGTTGGCTGAATGCAGAGAAGTCTCAACTGAGAACTTGGGGAGGCCCTATAAGATGATGGAACCACATAATGGGTGGCATGGTGATATAGTCTAAATATAAAATGTCATGTTGAATTTTGTGACATTTCATCTGTGAAATCTCTTGTTGAATTATAATCCCCAATGTTGGAAGTGGGACTTAGTGGCAGGTGATTGGATCATGGAGAGGATCCCTTATGGTTTGAGGTTGTCCTTGGAATAGTGGGTTCTTGTGAAATCTGGTTGTTTAAGAATGTGGCCCATGTCCTGCATTCTCTCTCTTGTTCCTGCTCTGGCCATGTGAGATGCCAGCTTCTGCTTTCACCTTCTGCCATGATTGAAAGCTCCCTGAGGCTCACCAGAAGCCAAGCAGATGCCAGCACCATGCTTACTATATAGCCTGCAGAATCATGATCAGTTAAACCTCTATTCTTCATAAATTACCCAGCCTCAGGTATTTCTTTATAGCAGTGAAAGAAGAATGGCCTTATACACAGGGGGATCCCCAAATCACCACATAGAAGAATTTCTACTGAACTCTTAAACTTTTGGGTTGTAATGTGAAAGATAAATAAAGTTGTATATATTAAGCCACTGAAATTTTTGAGTTGCTCATGACATCAACAACTGTAATTGCTATGAGTATTGGGTAGCACACACGGTCTACTGGCAATGAAAACTCTTATCCATACAACAGTTGTAAAGTTCTAACATAGTGCATGGTAAAAAGCAGATGCTCAATTACCCTACACAAAATGTAGATCAATGACCAGAATTCGACACCAAAAGGGAGATGTGTTTCAGGTACCTAACTGGACACATTAGTTTGAAATTAGGGCAATCAGATAGGATTAAGAAGACAAAATGAACACTTGGACACACCTCCCTCAAGCACATTATCTCAACTGTACCTACATCCCCGTGAAGTAAGTCCTGTTATAGCTTGTTGCCTATAAGAAGACTGAGGTTCAATGAACTTAAGCAAATTGGCCCAAATCACAAAGCAGATACTGATAAAACAGAGACTCCAGTCTCTGAGCATGTTATTCCAAAGCCTGAGTGTTTAGTCACCATATTTTATGTCACCAAGGATTCTATCTTGGTTTGGCTTCCCACAATATTTTAACCCCCTGAGGCCAAAATATGTGTCCTTTTTCCCAAGTGGCTAGTACTGTCCTTGGTAGAGACCTCAAAAAATGTTTCTTGACTTACTGAATGCTTTGTGTTTACTGTCTCAGATCTGAATCCAACAAAACCTAGATAGGAATGTCTTTTCCCCACAAATATGCAATTAACCAAAGGAAAAAAACCAAGAAATAGAAGAAGTATATATTAGATTATTTCAAAGTAAATAGGCAGACATTCTTGCCCCTGGATGTAAGTAGACGGTCACTCTGAGCGCCTGACGTGGCATTGTTGCTCAGGAGCATGGGGCACCAAACATCCTTTGCGAAACATTCTCCCAAGGAAGGACTTGGAGGGCTGGTTCACTTTTGCTGGAGTTTGCCAAAGTCCTAGCTCTTTATTTCAAGTTCTGATTCTGAATTTTCTTACTGAAACCATGTTTCCATAGTACTTTTGATTTTTGGTGTTATTTTGTGTGTTAAATGTAAAATATATTTTCATTTTAGAAAAGAATAAGGAACCGCTGGGTGCAGTGGCTCATGCCTGTAATCCTAACACTTTGGGAGGCCGAGGTGGGTGGATCACCTGAGGTCAGAAGTTTGAGACCAGCCTGGCCAATGTGGCAAAACCCCATCTCTATGAAAAATACAAAAAGGTGTCGGGTTCCTCTAATCCCAGCTACTTGGGAGGCTGAGACAGAAGAATCACTTGAACGAGGGGTTGGGGGCGGTGGACGCCGAGCTTGCAGCAAGCTGAGATTGTGCCACTTCACACTAGCCTGGTTGAAAGAGCAAAACTCTGTCTCAAAAAAAATAAAAGAATAAGGAAAACACATAATTTTTTTCATACCAAAATAATTAACATTTTGGTACATTTGGTATATATTTTTGTAGTTTTTCCCATGTCTGTGTATTTAATGCAGTTATGCTTATGCCAAATATATGTCATTTTCCTTTTATATATTATCAGTTTGGTGCAAAAGTAATTCCAGTTTTTACCATTACTTTCAATGGCAAAGACCACAATTACTTTTGTGCCAACATAATATATCCTTTATATTTCCCTATGTCAAATATTCTTGAAAAACATTTTTATGGTGGAATAATCTATCTTAAGTAGGTAACATAATTTATTTAAACTCTTTCTTATTTTGAGAATTTAAGTAACTAACACTTTTTGTTCATATAAATAATGCTATAAGGAACATCTTCACGTATATATCACTGTGCTCTTATCAGATTTTGAGACTTTCTTAAAAGTATTTATATCAAGAATAAATTATAGATTTTTTGAGGCCTTTAATACATATTATCAAAAGCTTTTCAAAAATGTATAAATATATATTTCTACCAGTAGTATATGAAATGTCCATCTTTCTGCACCTCTATTATCTGTCCGTTAGCATGAAGTTATAGAAATTCTGAATCTAGGTTCCCTTAGATGTTGGCATGACATCGAGGGGTCTAAGACACTAAAATGGTGTGCCACATTTTATGTATATGTACATTTTTTGGAGGAGAGGGTTCTTGACAGAATGTTTAAGTACTGAATTCTTCTTGTGGTTTTATTTAATTTTTCATGTCTTAGATAACAAATGAAGTTGAACATTTCTTCATACATGTATTATTCATTTGTCTTTCTACTTCTGAGAATCATCTCAAGTCCTTGCTTAAGTTCCACTGGAGTATTTGTCTCTGTCTTTTTGATTTGCAAGAGCCTTTTAGAAATAAAAGATGTTGATCCATTGTTTGCCATATTTATGTTGCAATTACTTTCCTAGTTTGGTGTTTTTTCATTGAGAGAGATTTAAATTACTGTAGAATCAGTGTTAGTGAATGTTTCTTTTGTTATCCATCATGTCTACATTTCGGAAGGTTTTTCCCAATCAGAAATTTATGCCATATGTGTTTATAATTTCTTCTAATGCTTTATGGTTTGCCAAGTATTTAATCCATCTAGAATGTAATATATTATTCATTCATTTATTCATTTCTTCTTTTAACAAATATTTATTGTGTCCTTATTATGTGTCAGGCATTTGATGTGAAGTGGGAATTTAACTCGATGTTTTCCTCAACTGTCTTAGGTATTTTTCTTCATTATCATTTGTTGCATTGGTGGTTGCTTCCTTTGTTATATTTTATTAAATTATAATAAATTCATTAAATATTAAAATATACTACTAGTGTGCTTATCTCATTTATATATCTACTTGCATATTTTAATTAAATACCAAATAAATTTCATTATTACATTAAATGGATATATTTAATAGTAAATAAATTTAAAAATTATTGTATATATGGTATTTTCAGTGCAGTTTCTTGTATTTCATCAATCTTTCTTTGATTCATCTACTAATACCACACACTTTCAGTAACTGCAGCTTTAGGATTTGTTTTAATATTTGCTGCTTCTCGTTGCTCTTTTAGAATTTTGCAGAATGGTTTTGTTTTTGTTTTTGTTTTTTGAGATATGGTTTCACTCTCATCACCCTGGCTGGAGTGCAATGGCGTGATCTCAGCTCACTGCAACCTCCACCTCCCAGGTTCAAGCCAGACTCCTGCCTCAGTCTCCTGAGAAGCTGACCCTGATACCCTGATAAGGAAGTGGGGCAGGGAAGTGTTGGGAGGAGAAGGCGGGTCCCTGGCTGGGGCTCCCCACCCCGGGCCTTTGCCCACGGACCTAGGTGAGGACAGCCATTTTTGTTTGCCAGTCCCAATGTTGCATTTCCCAAGACCACCCCGGCCCGCCATGCCCCCATCCTGTGCCTATAAACCCCCCTACCATCGCAGCAGGCAGACACACAAGCGGCTGGAAGTCGTGAGGAGCAGATTAGTGGAAGAAGACACAAGCATCTGGACATTGAGAGGGACATTGAAGAGCACACTGACAGGCACGCCGTCAGGCCATCAACTAGCAGAATCACATGGAGTTTGCCTGGGTCGGTTGGAGGAGAGCCCAGGCCGCTGAGATGCCAGACTCCAGGGGAAAGCCATCTTCCTTCTGGCTCCCCCATCTGCTGAGAGCTACTTCCACTCAGCAAAACCTTGCACTCATCCTCCAAGCCCACGTGTGATCCGATTCCTCTGGTACACCAAGGCAAGAACCCTGGGATACAGAAAGCCCTCTGTCCCTGCTATCAGGTAGGGGTCTAACAGAGCTGACTAACACAAGCCACCTATGGATGGCTAAAATAAAAGAGTATCCTGTAACACAAGCCGACGGGACTTCAGCTGTAAATAGTCACCCCTAGACACTGTTGTGGGTTTGGAGCTCCACAGCGTGCCCATTTGTATGTTCCCCTATCAGTTTGAGCAGCCACACCCCCATCGCACGCCCTGACAGTGGGACAAATATTTCCCGTTTCAGCACCACAGGTATGCACCTGGTGTCCAACTAATTTTTATAAGTTTTGTAGAGACGGGGTCTCGCTATGTTGCCCAGGCTGAGCAACTCCTGAGCTGAAATGATCCACCTGCATTGGTCTCCAAAAGTGCTGGGATTACAGACGTTAGCCACCATGTCTGGCAGAATTTTGTAGAAAGTTTAAATTGTTTCTTTTGTTCAGATGAACTTCAGAATCATTTTGTCAAGGAAATTGGTATGATATTTTAAAATGTTACTATTAAAATTCTTTTTGTCCTTATTTATATCTTCTTTATTCATCATAGAATGATCTGTACTTGTGAATGTCTTAACAGCTCACATCAGTATTGTATTTCTATTCATTTTTGCTGTTTCTAACAGATTTTTTGTTGATGTTGCTTTAATTCGCATTGTTTGCTTTTTCGTTTGGAAAAAGAATTTCCTGACTGTTTATTAATTCATTATGTATTGTAAATTAGATCTCTAGACCTCAGATTTCTGCCCCAGATGATACATGGTTACTGGCCTGGTTTTTCCTGAAATTTGGAAACATTAGGATCTGAAGTAACTCTGTAGCAGATGAGGCAACATCACATTCCTATATATCTTTGAAATAGACCCTCTATAACTGAAGAGAACTGCTTTGTTAAAAGTATTTTCTTTGTGATCTCAAAGAACTCAATGAGTGAGGCAAAAGTATGTAGGTTTTGTCATTCAAATAAATTTGAGAGTCTTTTCTTTTAAAACAGATAACTGTTTTTTCATTTTCGTAGTCATAGCTTTTCCTCATTGTATTATCTAGTTTTATGTTCTTTGGGTTTGTGTTGTTTGGCTTTTCATTTTTAGATGATAGCTTTTCTTACTATAATTTTTTTTTTTTGACAAGGGTCTCACTCTATTGCCCAGGCTGGAGTGCAATGGTGTGAACTTGGCTCACTGCAACCTCCACCTCCCGGGTTCAAGCAATTCTCCTGTGTCAGCCTCCCAAGTAGCTGGGACTACAGGCACACACCATCACACCCAGCTAATTTTGTATTTTTAGTAGAGACAGGTTTTGCCATGTTGGCCAGGCTGGTCTCGAACTCCTGCCCTCAAGTGATCCGCCTGCCTTGGCTTCCCAAAGTGCTAGGATTACAGGCATGAGCCACTGTGCCCTGCCCTGCCTCTATTATGCAGTTTATGCTTTTTGCTCTGTGCAGCATTTCTAGTTTCTCTGCTTGTTCTCTTTTGTTATGTAAACCATGTTTTAGATTTTTTTTTTTTTTTGGTAGCTTTTTCTTAGTAATTTGGAAGCCTGTCGCAGTGGAAGGTAAAATCACTTTCTGATACCCAGTAGGTTTGCTATGGATCTTGATTCCAGAATAGCAGAGTGAGAGATGTGCTTGAGAGAAGTCAGCTGGTGGTGGTTAAATTGCTTTAAACTGCTTTTAGAGCCTAAAATTAGATTGGGGAGAGGGGAAAGTTGGGATTTATTCAATAGTAAGATTCCTTAGTTGTGTTCTGCTTCACAGCGGGGTAGAATTCTCACCAACTTTGCTGCTTATATTTTGGTGGGAAACTCACCCAACAGAAAGCAGAACAGCAGAAGAGGGTCGTTCCTATAGTGCCCAGGGAGCACAGAGAAGACCTTGACTTCTCAGGGGTGGGGCAAACTTGTACAGTGAGTAGAACTTTCTTCAAGGGAGCCACATTGTTCAATTGAATGGGAAACAGCATGCACCTGTAATCTAATTCTTAAGAAGTTATTTGGGGAGTTTTCATAGGGTAACCTTTGAAATACACTGCTATAGATAGAAGATTCCACACTTCACTGTTCGCAAAATTCACTGGGCAAATATTTCTGTAAAATTGCCTACTTTCTCTTTATGTATCTCTGTGTGAATTCTGTGGTCACACAAACTTTTGTGTGTACATTATTCTTTCATATTCTGTACACTGATTGTTATTTTGTTAACACAATCTCTGATATTGGTTGTTTTTAATTTAAACAATTAACACTTAAGCTTGTAGCTCTCTAATTATCAAAGTTAAAAATATCTTCGGACTCTTTCTAGTATAATAAGAGATTTAGTGCTTTTTTTTCCTCAACCTCTTTCCACTTTCTCATATTTGTAAATTGATTATCAATTATATAAATCTACATCAGTAATAGTTGTTGAATTTTCAGTTAACATGTGAATCCAAATTTGCAAGTTATTTTTATACTATGTAATTGGTTTTAAGATTTATCTCTAGTTCTCTCAGTCTATGAGTTTTCGATTCAGAAGTGCTTCATTTTGAGTCATCTCTCAGTTTAGTTTTCAAGTTAGATTTCTCAAAGTATATAACGGATACATATTCTCTGAGCCGGGTTTCTCTTTTCTCATTTTGTAACAGCTTAATTGAATATGAAATTCTTGATCTACAGACTGTTTTCTTCTAAATTGTGCTAATACAGCTTTTTATTTCATAACTGAAAGGAAACATTTGAAGTCAATTTATTTGTGCCCCTGGATTCCTATTTGTTTTTTTCCTCTTGAAATTCAACATATCTATAGAACTCTTCTCTTTAGAAGTCAGTGAGCTCTTCTTTTATGATCATGCTGATTTAAATATCCATTTTACTTTGGTTGTTGTCTGTATTCCTATTATTCAGGTTTTCTTCTTTCCTCCCAGGTCAATTCAGGCTGTATCTCTGTTCTCTTTCTTCCTTAATGGTCAGTTTCTCTCTCCTCTTTCTCTTTTCTCTCTGTATTGAGGATGCATTTCTTTAGTTTCCTCTCAATTTCACTGATTCCATTTTCTGCGATGCTCATTTTGCTCATCACTGGCTCTGTTGTGCATCTGAAATGTGTTTTACTTCTTTACATTCTTTCCCTTTATTTTTATCATTTTATTGTTCTATCTTTATTTTGTCTTCTCTGTTTTACATCTGTATCTTTATTTTTCCTTTTCTGTTTCACAGAGCTTTGCCCTCTTGTATAGTTCTCAGATTATCATGCTAATGTCTTCTAAGGTTTAAATTTATTTAGTCTTGTGAAAAATCATTTTTAATCATATTGAAACTGTCCCAATTGTCTCATAGAACTGATGTTGACTGTTTTTTTAGATAAACATAGAAATTGACCCTCCTGTTTGTAAAGCTTGACACTTACTTTTGCTTTACCTGAGTTCCTTCCTCAGGAAACTGATGCTCAGTTCTCCCAGATGGTATCCAGGGACTGAAACTCACCAGATCATGCATATAGTAAGTGGGATGCAAGGCCCCTTACTCATCATGATTCCTGTTTACCAACTCCTCTTCCTTACCCCTTCCTAACTTCTGTTTTCCCATACGTAGTTACATTTCTTCCCCGCTATACCAATTTCTAATTTTAGTTGGTCAAAGGAATGGATTTGAGAGTGACCTCTCATTTACCTTGGTTGCAGCTCCTAATTAAAACCTTCTTCCCTGGAAATAGTCATCTCAGTGACTGGTGTTCTGTGCTATGAGCAGCAGGACCCAGATAGAACCCCTGTTGTTTTGCTCACAATATGTTCTCCCTTTTCATACTCGAAGTATTGCTACTTTTCACTCATGTTCCACTGTCTCAGCATTGGCCGATTATTTAATACTTTATTTTTACTTGAATCATTATCTAAAAAAGGGCATAATCCATTTGGGTTCATTGCTTACCAGCAGACATGGTGGATGGAGTGTACTTGACCTCTGTGTAGACTCCTCATTTTCAGAGGTGCATTTGTCACTAGTTAGGAGGGATTCTGGAGCCATATGGTTTGGGTTTAAACCTTGACTCTATCACTTACTGTGTGACCTTGGCCATACCATTAAAACAAACAAACTCTGGGTTACAGTTATCACATTTATAAAATAGAGATCATATACAGCAGCTACCTCAATGATTTGATACATATTAACTGTGCTATTATATGTAAAACTCAAAAAACTCATGGTACATAACAAATGCTGTGTAAGGATTCCCTATTCTTTCATAATTTAACCTGAAAATGCATTTGCTATAGTCCAGGGTTGTTGAATGGTCAATTCTTAACCACTCCAGGGTGATGGTCAGTTTGTTGAGGAAGTTCTTTTTCTTCTCTACAAGTTTCTCTAATTGAACTGGAGATTCACATACAACTTGCAGCTCTTCTTTAGTAAGTACATAAAACGAACACCACCCACATCCATCCCTCCAGCACTCTGCTAGTTCTGCTCTTTTCAGCCTTCCACTTAGCAAGCAAAGCATCTTTAAGCTTCCTGTTATGTTGTGAGCTGCAACTTGTGGTCTATAAAAGGATGGGGGAAAGGAGAGTTCGCAGAGGAAAATAAAGGTGTGGATCTGCATATATTGTCTGTGGTGTTTGGGGATGGCCCCTGCTCTACTCATTGGCACGGTGTTTGCATTCTGAAATCTGGCAGAGAAAGTTAAGAAGTATTTAAGTCCTACTCTACCATGTGGAAATGTGTTTCTAACTCAGTTTAGAGTCTGCAGCATAAAACTACACGACCAATAATACATTTCTCAGTCAGTCCATGTTGACAAGGCAGCCTGTGCCAATGTTGCCTGGCCTTGCACAGAGGGTCTTCTCTTACAGAGTCCATTGTGCTGATTTCAACTTCTTTCTTTTTGTGTATCTTTAGTTGGGGAAGTATGTTGTAGCCATATCTTTGTTGCATTTATTCACCCAGCAACGTTTATTTATTACACTTTTCATGATGTCAGTCCTAAAACCTCCCTCATAACAATATGTAATATAGTATCTTAATGTTCATGCCTTCTACCGGATCCAAACACATGCCATCTGGAAAGAAAGACAGATTTTAACTACCATTTTCTTTTACTTTAATTTTAATTTTTTTTTAATAAGAAACGGGGTTTCACCATATTGGCCAGACTGGTTTCAAATTCCTAACCTCACGTGATCTGCCCGCCTCAGCCTCCCAAAGTATTGGGATTACAGGTGTGAGCCACAGGTGCGCCTGACTGTAAGTGCCATTTTAAGACAGCAGTTTGCAACTTGTGTCATCCCTATCAACATGGGGTGCCACTCTGTCTCTGGGACCCTTTATGCTCTTCTGTTTTCAAGATGCCTTAGTGGGGAAGTTTGGGAAACTCTGGTTTCACAGTCGATGGGAAGCCACCAACAGCTTTTCATGCAGAGACATTATGTGAGAAGGAAGGAGAGATACCTCCAGAAGCAAGAAGGCCAGCAGAAAACACCTGCAATAGCTCGAGATGGGAGGTAGGACACCTGAAATAGACTGGCAACATTGAGAAGAGGAAGGGAAGTACTTAAGAATGATTCAGAGGGTAGAATGGCTTGGTGGAAGAAATGAAGGAAAGCAGAGACAAACAATGACTCCCTGGCTTTAGGCTTGTGTAGCTGGGAGAATGTCAGTACCATTCTTTGAGACAGGATTCAAGAGGGAGAGACTTTGAATTGCAGGATGGGGGCCACCTGGGCCAGGTCTCTAACAAAGAGTCTGAGCCTGATTTGGATCACTTCCTGAGTTCCTTTTATTCATATTAATAAAGGTGATATAGGGAAACATAGTGCTTTTATGATGATAATTATCATGAGAATTATTGATTACATGAAAAATTTGCCTCTGAGTAGACTGCTTCCAGTAACATTTATTTGTTTTGAAAGCACAGGGTCCTTGTCATATTTGCAAAACCTCTCTCTTCTGCTATCATGTTACCTTCCTATTCCTACCCAGGAATGTCATCCTTCAGATATGGTATCCTGTGACTTTTATCAATCTCCATGACCTTTACATAATGCACCAAGAAAGCAATGGAACAAGACAGTGGCAACAGAGAAGTGTTGTTGAGATTAACAGAGGGATTTTGAGACCATCTTAACAAGAGTCAGGATTGCTGAAAATGAGGGCATCAGGGAGTATGGAAGACTCAGAAGAGGAAGACCTTTCATTCCTTAGGGGAAATGTGCCTTTCACTGCCTAAAGCCTCTGGCATTGTCAAGAAGTGAGTAGAAACAGGATTCACTTTGTGAATTCTGGTGAGAGCTCACGGTGGAAGAGCACTGGACTGGGAGTCAGCGACGCTGGGTGTGGCCGGTGCTCTGTGCCACCTGCAGGATCCCTAGGTTCTCCTCTGTTTTGGGCTTCAGGTTCCTTATCTGTCACATGATTGGATTCTTGAAGTTCCAAAGCACAGAGGGTCTTTGCTTCTTCCTTGTGTCCATGGGAACCCAATGCAAACAACAAAGAAATGTACTGACGACACGTAAAGCATTACTGCTGTTCAAATCAGCCCCCTGTAAATGATTTCTCTGCTGTCAGATCACATAAGAGGAGTTACTTGCCCCAGGCTTGGAGTAAAGGTGTTCTAATGTCCATCCATCCAGAATCTGATCAGCTTCTCATCACCTGGATATCACCTGAGAGCAATGAGAATCTCCATGTGTCCTATTTCTGAGAGGCAGGCCCCTGTCTGCTCCCCAAAACAGAGATGTGGGCAATCACTATCAGTCCTTGTTGGCATGGTGCCACTTTGATTCCAATCACCACCACTGCTCCTCCCTGACAGTCACGCCTGGGATAAAAGGAGTTGAAGATCCTCAGTCCAGCTATGAAAGAAGGGAACCCGTTCACACTCAGTCAGCAAAGGATGGGTCTCAAAAAAATAATAATAATTTAGGTGAAATTTCCTTATCCAGGGTATCAGCTATATCCTGACAGGAGAGTGGGGACAATTTTCTGATGAGTCAAGGCCCAGTGAAACACGTTCTTCAGCCTGGTAATGACTGACTTATTACTAAAACCAGAAAAATATATGCCAGGATCCTCACACAGGAGACATTATAATACAACATCCTCAGCAACAGCCCTACAATGGATGTGGTGATGAAGGCCGTAGAGAGTTTCTGCAAAATATTAATCAAGGTAAGTGGATGGTGTGATCCCAAGGTATAATATAACTCCACGCAAGAGTTTTATAGCTGATGTCACAAGATGCTCCAGAGAGGAGGAACTCTGTTGGTTTGTCTTGATCCCAGGGTGACCAGGGGTCTGCTTTGCTTTCTGGTACTTGCCAGCACTGGATTCATCATGAAAACAAACAATCCTAAGGGTATTTTTTTTTTTAAGTTGAGGTAAACACTCTTTGGCAGCAGTACCAATCCTGTGATCTAGCATATCAGGAGTGCTTTTGGCTGCAAGTAACATGAAACCCATAGTGGTTTTATGATATAAATACCTAAATTGTTTACATAGAAAAAAATCCTAAGGCAGCTACCTCATAGTTAATTCAACAGTTTGCATTTGCTAGATTCTTTCTATCTTTCTATTCTGTCCTCTTGAGAATATTGGTTATTTGTGTTTGTTGCCTCATGGCTGCAAAATGGCTGCTGTGGTGCCAAGCATCTCAACCATATTCAAGAAACCATATTTAAAAGCCTGTTGCCCTGATCCATCCATAGTTAGTATGGATCAGGGCAACAGGTGTTCTCCTGGAAAGTCTCTATTAGGAAAGCCCTGACTTTCCTAGAATTCATCATCAGATATCCCCTTTTATGTCGTTGGTCAGAGCTGGGACATAGGCCACCCCTCTCTACAAAGGGAGCTGTGAGAAGACAAAGGAAAAGATTAGGGCTTCTAAATAGTCAAACAATAATATGTGCCATATTCAGGGAAGTGCTTTGAGGCAGAAGAAGCCTTCACCTTCAACTTGCTTGAAGTAGGTTTATTTTCTAGGGCCACAAAGCCCTTTACAGGAGGAGCAACAAAGTATAGCTGCCTGGGACAAAAATCTATTCAAGCTTAAAATGCAAGAGCATTAGCTGCTCAGAGCCATCACCAAGGAGAGATAAAATACGTCTGCTCTCTCAAGACCTGGGAGATGCTAGCTGTGTGATTGTTTTTTTGGCTGGGAAAGCTGCTTAGCCGACAGAAAAAGGAACGTACCTGAACATTTATGAGTTGGCTTTTCAAAGACAGCGACCCGTCTTCCTTTCACCCCACCCTCCTCCCCTGTAAAGGAACACTTAGCAAAACTAAATAAATTATCAGCCCTGGCCATGCAGAAATGCCTCTCACAGGGTAATGCAGGGGTGTCTGAAGCCATAAAGGGAATTTTCAGAGCTGAAGTCATCCACAGGAAACAGGTGACCAGGGGAGAGGCTGAAGGAACATGGGGCTGCCTCTTTCCCTCGCTGCTCTGGTCTACAATGGAGAAGACCTGGGGCTGCTTTGAGCTGACCCAAAACACAGTCTGGGCAGAGGGTGATCATCCCAGGTGGCTCAGGATCCTGCAGTTATGGAGCTCAAACAAAGCACTGTGGTGTAGGCAGCGACCACAGAGTTTGGAGCCAGGAGCCCTGGCTCTCAGGCCCTGCTCTGCCATCCTCTTGCTGGCTGATCTCCATGTGGTGAGCTGTTCTGAACTTTGCCTTATCTAGGAAATATAAATGATAACATTTGTGTCTGCAATGGACCGAATAGTGTCCCCTCCACAAATTCAGACATTGAGGCAATAACCCCCTGAGGGACTGTATTCAGACTGAGCCTTTTCAGGAGGTCATTAGGGTTCAATGAAGTCAGAAGGGTGGGGCCCAATTCTGATGGTTCTGGTGGCCTTATAAAGACGAGAAAGATCTTTTTTTTCCCCATGCACTCAGAGGAAAAGCCATATGATGACACAATGAGAAGGTGGCCTTCTACAAGACAGGAAGAGAGTCCTCACTAGGAGGCAAATTGGTTGGCAACTTGATCTTGGACTCCTGACCTGCAGAACTGGGAGAAAATCAGCTTCTGCTATTAAAGCCATCAGTCTGTGGTGCTCTGTTATGGCTGCTCAGGCAGATCATACGATCTCCTAAGATGCTCAAAAAAAAAAAAAAAAAAAAAAACAAAACAGGCAGAGGAGTTAGGTGAAGGTCACTGTGAAGTCCTTGCTGTTCACCAAAGTGAGACGCCATGATGCTGTACAGTCCACTCTTCTCACTTAGTGCATGAGGACCTGAGGCCAAGAGGTGTTAGGGACTGATATGGTTTGGCTGTGTCCCCACCCAAATCTCATCTTGTAACTCCCATTCCCACGTGTCATGGGAGGAACCTGGTGGGAGGTGATTGAATTACGGGAGTGGGTCTTTCCTGCACCGTTCTTGTGATAGGAATGAGTCTCATGATATCTGACGGTTTTAAAAACGGGAGTTTTTCTGGACAAGCTCTCTCTTGGTCTGCTGCCATCCACATAAGGTGTGACTTGCTCCTTTTTGCCTTCCACCACGATTGTGAGGCCTCCCCAGCCATGTGGAACTGTGAGTCCAATAAACCTCTTTCTTTTGTAAATTGTCCAGTCTCCGATATGTCTTTATCAGCAGTGTGAAAATGGACTACTACAGGGACTACCTAAGGTGGACCAACTCTGCCCTGCAGGTGGGATGCCGCTCTGTTCTCCTGGCTTGGAGGGTGGGCTCTTTCCACAGAAAGGCAACCTGTGGCCACCCCAACGGAGGAGACAGCCCTCTCCTGCCTCACACTCATCTTGTGCTGGAACCGAAGCTCAGCTCCTTTCCTTCTTTACAAAAAGCAATGAGGTCCAGACACTTTCTGTGCTATGCAGCTACCTTCTTCTCTGGAGATTTGAGTGTCCAGGAGTTTTAGGGAATAAACAATCTGAACTGACTTTTACTCATCAAATTCAAGACTGAAAACCTGCTGAACTGCTAGGACAATCTAGTCTATGTGCTGAAAATGAACATGTTTCTGTGAAGGCAGTGTTTTTAGATGTTACTTCCATTTAGTTAACACAGGCGTGTTTATGCTCTAGTATATGCATATTTCATCCTCTTTTGACTGGGAAAAAACTAATCAGAAATATTTTCTAACTCTCCAGTACCCACTCCCAAAATGAACCCGGCCAGATGCTAAGGCCTTGGGTTGCTTGGTGGCCTTGGGCAGTTCAGGGCACTGAGGTGTGCAGTGCTGAGGACACATGGAGGACCCCCAGGCCTCTTGCAGAAGCTCTGTTGGCCTCCTCTGGTCTTGAGGTTTGCTCAGACTTCGGGTAGAACTTCCTCTCTTATGCAAGGTTGGGTACAAGTTCCAGTCCCCTTGGGCAAGTCCAGGCTACTAAGCAACGGGAGGTCTCAGCATCTGGCCCGGTTTATTTTGGAAGTGGGCACTGAAGAGTTAGAAAACATTTTTCATTAGTTTTTTTCCTGGTCAAAAGGAGATGGAATATGCATATACGAGAGCACAAACATACATTTTATTAACTAAATAAAAGTAACATTTCCTAAAGATGCCACCTTCACAGAGCAACACAGAGAGCTTGGGGGTCAGCCTCCTGGGTGTGGCTCTGCCCTGGCTTGGACAGAGCGGGGGTAACAGTTGTGTTTACACTGAACACTCCTTGTTGCTTCTGACATGGTATTTATTTTAACATCAACTTTTCCATTTATCTTTGCTTGTCAGGGAAGCACACACACACACACACACACACACACACACACACACACGCACACACACACACAGCCCCTAAATCTTCTTGTACAAAGAAAAGCTAGGTAGGTTATAATTTTCTTCTTGGGGAAAAAAAAACAGCCCTACAAACTCCTCACAGTATGATTTCATAGACCATGCTAATTATTTTTTAGGGCGAGCATAATAAAACCCAGGTGACTTGCCTTGAGCAGTTTCTCCTTATCTTCACACAGCTCTGGATCGCTTACCGGCATGGCAAGCAATTACCATGAGCCCTGCAGTTTTTACTAGATATTTTTTGTCGGAACCCTGCTAGAGTCCACAAAGGTTAATATACCTTTGCACTACAAAATCTGGGCATTATCTTGTGTATTGTAAGACATGCCTGTGACACGTTGAATTCAGATGATTTACAAGATCAGCAATACAGAAGGGGTTCCCGTTGGGAGCATTTTCTGCTAATGATTTCCTCATCAGAATGTGACTCTGGGAGGTGTGGTGGTTTGTATGGGGTTTCTGCAGAGAGCAGCGCTTTTGGTACTGTTTCTCCAGGGGTGCTGAAGAGTTTGGGGTGTGACTTGCTCATGTGGGCACCTGAGGATGCCCAGAGATGCCCTTTCTCCTGGGAATATTTTGTTTTTGTTTCTCATAATTATCGTATATAATTTATTTAAGATTCAAATGTTAAATGCATCATTCATCATTCATATACAGAGATAACTGCACTGAGCTGAGCAATTTTTTTTTTTAAGAGACCGGGTCTCTCTCTGTTGCCCAGGCTGGAGTGCAGTAGTGCAATCATAGCTGACTGCAGCCTTGAACTCCTGGGTACATGTGATCCTCCCACCTCAGCCTCTGGAGTAGCTGGGACTACAGGCATGCGACACTATGCCTGGCTAATTTTTAAAACATTCTGTAGAAGCAGAGTCTCAATTTGTCGCCCAGACTGGAAAGCAAGTGTTTGGGGTGACTTTCTTGAAAAGAACATTTGGACTTAAATATTGACAGAATTGCAAGGTACAGCATCTTATCACCATTAAAATACGATCTGATCACCTCAACTCAGATCTGGTCACCTCAACTCAGATGTGACCTCCTCCATGGTGAGTTCCTTGGCTGCCTGTCCTGTATGTCCTGCCTTCATGTCACCACTCCCATCCCCCAAATTAGGACTTGTCTTCCTCACTCTCTGAAATGGTTGCACTTGTGTGTTAAACTGATTCACTGGCTGTCACCCCTCTGGGATATGATGCCATGGAGCCAGTACTCTGCCCGTTTTAATTCACTGTTTTATCTTCCAGCCCAGACAGTTTCTGGCTCAGAGTTGGCCCCAATAAATATTTGTTGAATTTTCACATATTTCATCTCCATATCTGTATAGTAAGAAGAGGCGCTGGGTATGGATTAGTGTTGGCTGTCTTATTCAGAATCCACCCTGCTTAAGGACCCATCCTGAATTTACACTTATTCACTCGTTCATTTATTTGTTCACAAAAATGTTAACACATGTATCTACGCTTTCTTATAGTCTTGATGTCACAGTGAACCTTGCAGTGCACATGGATGTTATTTTGAGAGCCTCGTGATCCGCCCACCTCTGGGGACAGTCAGGGAGAACCTGGCACATAGGCTTTCTGGCTCCTTAAGCTACATCACAGGCAACTGAGATCTGTGAACCTACCTGCATAGCCATAGGTGATGAATAAACCGGATAAGGTGCCCCCCAGGAGATAACCAGCACTCCCAACTGGAGGCACTTCCATTCATTAATTGCTTCCTCGTTTTATGAAGTGGACGTTGAGGCTCTGGGGCAGCTTAAACAAAGGCTCAGTTAGGAGGCCGAGGCGGGTGGATCATGAGGTCAGGAGATGTAGACCATCCTGGCCAACATGCTGAAACCCTGTCTCTACTAAAAATACAAAAAAATTAGCTGGGTGTGGTGATGCATGCCTGTAGTCCTAGCTACTTGGGAGGCTGAGGCAAGAAAACTGCTTGAACCCAGGAGGCAGAGGTTGCAGGGAGCTGAGATCGTACCACTGTACTCCAGCCCGGCCACTGAGAGTGAGACTGTCTCTCTCACACACACACACACACAAAAGAAAGAAAATGACTTCCCAGATCACCCAGCCTCTAGCAGAGGCCCCAAGATCAGGACAGTAATTTGCTCCATGTCATATAACCAGTCAGTGTCAGTGTCAAGGCTAAAACTCAGATATTGGGATTCCCAAGGCATTGCTTTGGGGCAAGTGATTCTCCATGACCTAACTGGACGTCACTGCACGGCCTCCCGGGTGAGGTAAGGGCTGAGGACAGGCAGTGTCACCTTCCCTCCTACTCCTCTTTCTCTGTTGCCTCCCCAGCGTTGTGGTCTGGTCCTTCTCACAGGCTTTTCCAGCATGAGCCCTTTCCATTTCAACCTCAGCCTCTTGTTGGCCTGGATGCAATCCTCGGTCAAGGCAGGTAAAACTGGTGCCATGGCCAGTGGCCAGAATGTTGGTAGAAATTCACACAGACATTGATTTCGTTGCTTTTTCCTGCTAGAGAAAACCCTATTTCCTTGGGCCTACGGGATCTGCCAGGCGTTCAGGACACCCCTGCAACCCACCCCACCTCACTGACTTCAGTGGCTCCCTCCTCCTTCCTCTCTTTATCTCCCCATACCCTGCAGTCATTTGCTTTTCACTGCTGCTTTTTTTCCTCTGAAATTTCTCCATAAGCTGTAGAACAGTCCATCCAATAAGCACAGGCTTGGGTAGTTCCTCTTCCATGAATACTTCCGCTCCCTCCGATCACCATCCCTCTCCAAGTTCCTGAAATGTTATGACTTATACTACAAAATCCTCACTGCATTTCACTGCCTCTTTGACTGTTTTCTACTATTTACGGTAAGGTTATCTGGTCTCCCCGACTCCAGTTATGAGCCCAAATCATGTGAGTGACATATTAGTCCCCAATACTTAGATATCCGTCGACCGGTTGAAGCAGAGATTTTTATTTTTTGATTAAAAAAAAAAAAACAGATAACAACATAGGAATAGGGTCTTTAGCGGTTGATCTAATTAAATTAATAGGTCACAGTTAGCTTCGTGTTCTGGTATCCTCTGGCTTTTAATGCTTCCCACTATTAGACTGGGGCATATAAACTCAGACTTCTTTTCCCCCCATGACCGTGTCTCGAACCTTTCTATGAATTTCTGTGAATTATTCATCAGCCACGCCCATATCTGGCATGACGTCGATTTCTTTCAGCCTCTGCGCTTCTTGAAGGGAACCTGACTATAAGTTCCTGACATCACATTGATTCTTGTGGCACTCATCCTTGATGTCACCATCCCCGGATCATTATTTTGTTGCTGGGACTGGACGATGAGAAAAGCCATGCGGACAGTTGGAAAGCAGCCTTAAACTGTTTCCCCAAACAAAATCAAACCTGCTTGGACATCAAAGGAGGCACTGCGGAGCATCAGTCTGGGAGATTTCCGTTTTTATCAACATTCGCTCCAAACTTCCTCCATTTCCAGCAGTCTGACAATTCCCTTTAAAACACAGACCTGACCCTGTAAGGCCTTGGTTGAACAGGAATACCATAAAAGCAAGGGTTTTAACTTCACAAAAATAACAGCTGGTGAGAATGGAATGGAACAGGCTTCGGAAGCCAGGGAACAGAGTGCGTTTGTGGACAGGCACACGCACCCCATGAAACACTGTTTGGCTCACATCCATCATCATTCCATTAAAAATGTACAAACTTGAAAGCATTTTTTAAAAATGAAAAGTTCAAGCCTATAGTAACTGAGTCTGGAAGGGAGAGAAAACACAGGGCTATCTCTGTTTTCCCCTTTGCAAGGCATCTTTTCCCTGCTAGCCCCAAACCAACTGCTCTTCCTTCCCCTCCCTGCCCCTCGTTTGCCCCTGAACAAGTCATTTACAAGAGATGGCTGTCGTGGAGCATAAAGAAATAATTTTAAGAATCTTCAAAAGGCTGGCAGCATAAAAATCCCTGGCTCTGTCGTTCCTCTGTTTCTGCAAGCAGCAAAAGATCTATAATTCTCACACTTAATGTAATTCCAAGGCATCTAAAGTGATTTACAGTCGGTTTACTCAATACTTTCAGCTTTATTTAATGTAACAGTTATGGCACATAAAAAGTTTATTGAAAATCCTTTGGGAGTGCGATTAAGAAAGAGTCGTTGCTAATACCATTACAGAAACAGAGGAAAGGAGCTCAGCCTGGTATTTTTTCTGTGACCTTTATGGTTCCACGAACAAGGGTTATGTGGGAAAAGACTCCTCTCCGATCCCTCTGCCATCACGTAGATGTGCGTGCTGCCAGTTACGGGGCTGAAATCCTGGCTGTTTCTGGACAGCTCTCTTTCAAGCCTGGCTGGCAAAGTGACTTGGATGATGGCCCTCGGTTTAGATTATTCTGGAGTCTCTATTGTTATGCAAGGCCTAGGTTCAGAAAAATCTGCAAAAGGGAAAAAATGATAATTGTTTTCCTCCACTGCTGCCCTGTGCTGTGTTTTAAGAGGCCCCACTTTCTAGTTGACCCAGATCCTCTGGAGCTCAGTTCAGTACCCCCGGCAGCTGTGGATGTGGAGAAGTGCGGGAATGTGGACAAATACCTTCCAGACCCTTTTGAGACAAGCAGGTCTGCTCACTGTTATGCAGACAAAAGCTATGCTGTTTCCTGGGGCCCCCGTGCTGGCTGCTTCAGAAAGGAAATAATCTATGAAAATCGTGGCTCTCATCATGGTCCGTCTCAAAATATTTAAATAGTTGACATTTGCCCACATATCTTCCCATTGGCTGTACAAATACATAAATAAATAAAAACAGAGATCCAGAAGACGGTTTGGGGAACAGCCTGACCCACTGATGTCTGTGGAGTCAATGGAAATGGCTTCTCTTGGCAAACAGTGTCATTTCCTGTGTCTGCTCTACCCATGTGACTGCTTATATTTGGGAATTTTCTAAGAACCTTGACGGTAACAGAGCGGATCCTGGAGCAGATGTAGCACCAGCATTTACTCTTGCTTTCACTTCTCTACAAAATGTGTATTTCAGTTCTAGTCACATTTCTTCATCTGTTTGGTAAAAGTAGTGGAGGTTTCTCTCTCTCTCTCTCTCTGTCTCTCTCTCTCTCTCTCTCTCACACACACACACACACACACACACACACACACACACACACACACACACACACGCCAGCTTTGGGAAAATGAAATCTTGTAGATTTTCATGACACCTGAAGTTTTATTGTCTTCTGTATACAAACATAAAAAAAAAGCATATTTGGTCAGGTGAGGTGGCTCACACCTATAATCTCAGCACTTTGGGAGTCAGAGGCAGGTGGATCGCGAGGTCAGGGGATTGAGATCATCCTGGCCAACACGGTGAAACCTCGTCTCTGCTAAAATACAAAAAAAATGGCTGGGCGTGGTCGCACACACCTGTAATCCCAGTTACTTGAGAGGCTGAGGCAGGGGAATCACTTGAACTCGGGAGGTGGAGGTTGCAGTGAGCTGAGATCGCACCATTGCACTCCAGCCTGGTGACAGAGCAAGACTCCATCTCAAAAATAAAAAAAAAAAAGCATTCTCAATGAATATAATTTCAAGCTATTCACTTTCATTTCTGCCTAAACAAAGTACCCTGCACTAAACATACATACATATGCCAAGTGCTTCCTACTGCCTCAACATCACTAAAGGGGCTGTTGTTCTACCGCACAGTGAGGTTAGGATGCTTTCTGGACCTCTTGAAGCTGTTTGCCCTGACTGTAAACGGCCCCTTTTGAGTTCCTATGACTGTTTCTTACACATGTGCATGCACGCATGTACACATGCATTCTTTTTCAGTTTCAGTTTATTTCAGTTTTCATTATTGTTTCAGTATCTTTCAGTTTTAGTTAATTTTCTGACAATTTTAAATTTTCTTTTCCTTCTAACTTTTAAAATAACATCTATTCTGAGTAAGGCATCAGATAAGCACATGGGAAGTCGATTTTGTGATGTATGCCTTAGTTTTTCAGACGTATTTTCTTACTTCTTTCTGATTCTTGCCTGCATTCTTGACAACAATATTTGTTGTTTTCAGTTAAGTGTCGGGCATATATGCGACATATGTTGGATCATATATTGTATATTGGTATGTGTGGGCATATACACTTATGCATACACTTGAGAGTTAGTTTTAAAAATTAATTTACAAAATTTCTTACAAACAATATGTATGCAAGGACTCAGCCTTCTCTTCCTATCCCATTCTGTATTAGAGAGGTGTGATGTCAGCATAACCTGGTGGGCTCTGGTGCATCCTTAACTCTCAGTAGTGATTTTACTTTCAGACATCCAGTCCAACGACCTAACTTCATCCCTGACTTCACCTGTCTGAAGTCCTTTATCGATTAAAAACATTCTCTCAACATATCTCAACAGTCTGACGATTCAGTTCTGTTGTGGAGATATCTTCTGCATTAAAAAAAAAAAAATGAAACTGCAGTTTGCCCCTCCCCCCCAGTTGGAAAGCACTTGCGGAGGAGAGTGGACCTTTCTAGGGTGAGCACACAGCCTCCGTTCTAGCTGACACACCTCCCAGCTTTACCTGAAGCCTAGGTGGAAGGCTGCACCATCCCCCAAAGATTTCCTCCTGTTTCCACATCAGGAAGTAACTTTGGGAATATACAAAGGTATAGCAAGGTTCATGGTAACCTTTGCATATTTCCACGTAGATTATCTTCACACCTGAATGGTATTCATGTTTTTCAGTGATTGCTGTGGAAAATCATTTCACTCTCTGGATGGACTTACCTGAATCCACAGAAAAGTTGGTGTGTCAGGTTGAGGTTTGTATTAATAGTACTCAGGACTTACATCTATAATCCCAGCACTTTGGGAGGCTGAGGCGGGCAGATTATGAGGTCAGGAAATCAAGACCATCCTGGCTAACATGGTAAAATGGTCTTTACTAAAAAATACAAAAAGGTAGCTTGGCATGGTGGTACGTGCCTATCGACGTGGCTATTCAGGAGGCTGAGGTGGGAGAATTGCTTGAACCTAGGAGGAGGAGGTTGCAGTAAGCAGAGATTGAGCCACTGCACTCCAGCCTGGGCAACAGAGCAAGACTGTGTTTCAAAAAAAAAAAAAAAATAGTACTCAGTCACTTTGGTCCTTGTGTTTTGGAGAAGGACATTTTGGAGTTCATCAGAAAATGTCTTAAAATTGGTCTCTGACTGTTCTGGTAGTTATTGAATAACACAGCACTTTACAGTGTGATTTGACATGTGCACCAAATTTAATCTCCTGCAAACAACTTGTTGAGGAGGTATTATCACATTTTGCAGATGCAGAAACTGATCCCTGGGTAAGTGATAGTGTAGTGTTAATTGCAATACTACATAGTCAGTAAATGGCAGAACTGGGACTTGAAGACAGATCCAGTAACTCTGATCCTTGTTCTCTTTACATCATACCTAATTTTGCCTCCTGAAAAACAGATATCCCTAGAGTTTGTAAAGCAGGGAATGCCACTGGATCAACACTGGGCAGCCCTGGTTATGCAGAAGTGCTGAACGTCTGTAACTGATTCCTCTCTACTCCCATATCTCACATTCTATTCCCTGAAAGGTCGTGCTCTCAATGAATCCTACCAGGAAACTATTTAATAAAGAATGATATTGTCACCATCCCAAGAGTAATCTATCTTAATCAGGAACCTCCTAAAGACCCCAAAGGCTTCAAGACTTAAAGAAATGAAGGTCTAAGGGCATATAATTTCATTTCCTGACAGAGTGAAAGAAAAACGTGGAGAGAAGGCTCTCTTCAGTGTCAGTAACATTTTGGCATCTTGCTAGTGCCCACTGACTTATAAGAAGAGATTGGTGGTCACCAATTCTCACTGCACATTGCGCAATATAGACCCACACTTTGGCACATCGGGTCCAGTGGACTTTACTGCTTGGGGTAGTTGTATCGGTAGCCACCAGAGGGCAGCAGAGGGACAAAACTGCTGGTTAGAGTAGAAAGTAGGTTAATTTCTCAGGAAAAGGCTGAAGGGTTGTCCGGAGACACCCAACAGGAGAGAGCACTACATGTAGTGCATGCTGTGACGTTTCTCCTAGGCACAGCCCCTCTTCTGGGCTAATGCCTCTGTCCCCTAGCTGCTGGGAACGTCGGCTCCTGAGAACATTGGCTCCTGGGAACATTGGTTGCTGACAGATGGACAGTTGCTGGAAATTGCCCTGCCCAGGGAACGGCTTCTTCCAAGGTCCAAGACCCAAAGGCCTTCCAAGGGCCTTCCAAGATCCAAAGCTCCAGGACTGGTTTGAAGGCTTAATTTCGGATCAGCTTCCCGTGTTCAATCCTGCTTTCCTTGCCTCCTTAGAGGTAGATAGCTTTCTGATTAATCATGCACTTCTCAAAGTCAGCTTCCAGGGGACCCTACCTAAGACTTTTAGCTACTTGGTATGGAGAAGCCCAACAGTAAACCCAGGAGGGTGAAGGCGTAGCCCCACATTCAACCTGAAACACTCATGAAACACAGGCTGGGAGCCCAAGGTCAGAGCTGGAAGTGAACACATCAACAGATAACAAGTTGGGATGAGGCAGGAAGTGGAGATGCAACTAGAATCCAGTTCAAGGTCCAGTTGAATTGGGGCTACAAACGCCAGAAGTAAGAAAAATGGAGTGGTCCAAGGATGGAGGTAGAATTACTTCAATAACACCCAAGCAGACCTGTTTACTTTTTGCTGGAGCAGATGCAAAGGCGTTTGGGTTTAAAATCTTCCGCCTCCTTCCTGTCTGTGCCTCCCAACATCGAGGGGCTGGCAGCACCAAGTCAAGGCCCCACCTAAGCACTGTATGTGCTCTTGTTGACTACAGTTGCATTTACCACCTCTTGGGCCAATCTGATCTTCAGCCCCCTATGCTGGGATCACACAGCACATTCAGTTATGCTTCCTGTGAAAACTTGGCCAAAGGAGATTGGCAAAGAAAGAAAGTTCTATTGCTTCTAGGCTCCCTTTCCAATTTCCCTATTTTTTTTTTTTCACTCTGGGGAACATAAGCCACTGCCTGTTTTCAAGTTCATGGTAGGATTATTCCACCTAAATAATAGAGGTACCTGCCTTTTCTTAGCTTCAGTAGAACCCGCTCTATCACACCAGCTGATGTTGAAGAAATAGACTCTTAGGAATATGTGCAGAAAATCCAGCATTTTGGAGCACGTACCAGAGGCCGGGGCCTCCGCAGGGAGATGACTGAACGGCCTATGGATTAATGTACTATTATTACATTACTCTTTAAGCTTCAAAGGTCTGCCAGGAGGGCTAAGCTCACTATCTATTCCATGACATTTTAAGAACAAATAATACATTAATATATTTAATTTGAGAATAAACACATACATTATAGGCAGGGGATTTTGTCTATGCTGATAAGGCACCAAATGACCTTTCCAGAGCAATCCCAGCACGCAGAGCTGAAAAGGGACGTGTTCCAAAAAACCTTTTGTATCTCTGGATCGTAATATGTGGGCTTTAAAACAGCGTTGGCCCGTGAGGAGCTGCAGCGGCCACAGTCTTTGGAGATGGGAGCTTTAGCTATAATCACCCTTTCCACACTAATCTGCAGGAACACTAAATCTTGTTGCCTCAAATTAGTTAATCAATTAAGTGTCAAACCACCAAATGTTGGAGATTTTGGTTTGTTTTATTATCTTGGCAGGCACTTCCTCCCTCAGCGCCTTGGCTTCCTCTCTCTTCCCCTTGCAGGGGAGCTGGCTTTTAAAAATGACCAGTCACTCATTGTTTATTTGTGGCCTATTAGCAAAACAGTTGAAGTTGCATAAGCCTGGTGCCCAGGACTGAAGCAGCCCCAAGATTGACAGCTTGGCTGGTGTTCAGGCAAAGTTGTGTATTTTCTAGTGCTTTCCTGGGATTAACTTAGAACACAGAGCTGATGAGCCAGCATCTTCTGCTGTGTTCGCTCAAGTCAGCCATTTTGGAGCCGACAGTAATTGATTGAGGGTCCTATTTCTCCTTACGTCACTCTCACAAGGTAAGCAAGGCACAGGCAGTGGTGTTTCTAGATTTCTCTTGTCAGAATCTCTATTTTCTCTTGGTTCCGTGGCTCCCTCAGCAGCCCTGCCTAGATTAGTGGTAGCTGTGGGCTCCAGAGGGACTAGGAAGTAGCTGGACAAGCTGCCCGGGGTCTGTGCCCAGAGCTCTGGACCTGGCTGCTTGTACATCCATAGGTTCAACTGACATGACCTCCAGGAACCTATCCGTTTTGCCTCAGCCCTCTCTTACCATCTGCTCAGTTTAGCCACATAAATGAGCTCATCCTCCAATCTCAGAAAGGCACAACCCAGTAACAAGATTAATTCTACTTGGTGATGAAAAATCCAAAGGAAGACATGGTCCCAGTATTTAAGGTATGGCATAGTCTCATTAAAGGGACAGAGACTTATGTACTTAACAATAATAAAAAAAAAAAAGTAACGTGTGTGTGTTAGTGAGCTGTGCACTAAGCATGCATGCAACTCAAAGATGAGATCATCAGCATGGTCCTCACTATCCTCACTACACAGTCTCACTCCTTGAACACACCTTTTTTAGTTTGATAGGTAAATGGGATTAGCCCAGTTGTTCCAAACGATAGTCTGTGGACTGGTGCCTGTCTCTAGTGATTACCTCCTTCTTTTAGTATTGGGAGTAAAAATGTTTGTTCATTGTGATATAATGGTGACAGCAGATTGTCATTGTTATTATTGCCCTCATGGAGCCAATTAAAAAATTGGTAACACTATGTTAGGCCCCAAAGATTTTACTTATCTCATATACAGATATATGTATATATTTTGAGATGGAGTCTTGAACTGTCACCTGGGCTGGAGTGCAGTGGTGTGATCTTGGCTCACTGCAGTCTCCGCCTCCTGGCTTCAAGTGATTCTCCTGCCTCGGTCTCCCAAGTAGCTGGGATTACAGGCGCCTCCCACCACGCCCAGCTAATTTTTTTTTTTTTTATTTTTAGTAGAGATTGGGTTTACCTTGTTGGCCAGGCTGGTCTTGAACTCTTGACCTTGAGATTCACCTGTCATGGCCTCCCATAGTGTTGGGATTACAGGCATGAGCTATCACGCCTGGCCCACGTTATATTTTTTAATTTCAAAACTTTACTTCCCCATGAAATTCAAAAATATGAATCCAAATATCTAAAGCCCCTCAAACAATGTCTTTCATCAAATCTGATTTCTCCCATATTATAACTGAAGAGATTAAAGAGAGAATTCAGCATGTATTTGCCAAGTGCCACTGCAAATTCTCTCGATCCTGGCACTCTGGGGTCCCACAGAGTGGAAGACAGTGAGGGCTTCATATCTGAAGATGCCATACTCGGGTCAGCTCTGTGTATCCCAAGCTACTTACCTTTGTCAAAAATGCCAATGGAAACGCTGATGGGATTATAGCAATTTCACATCTAGGAGAGACCTTAGGCATCACTGAGTCCAACTCCCTAATTTTGGAGACGAGAAAGCTGAGGATCAGGAAGGAGAAGGGACTTCCTCAAGAGTAGTGGCCGCCCAGCTCCACTTTGGAATAGATCGTCCGTCATGCAATGCATTGCTTTCCTCCAGCCCTACTGGGTCTTGGATGCCTGACTCTTGAGGCCGCTTTAACTCTTGCACCCTGAATTTCCATTGTCACCAAAACCTATGACAGGAATTTGATGATTCTAGGAGTGGAAAAGGAGGCTGTCCTCTTAGATCAGATGCAGGCACTCCCCATAGAACTCCTTTGTGGACTTCCCTGGTCTGAGTCAGATGACTCCTGAGGACTTGAGATCGTATTAGCTAATGAAAAGGCTTTGGAATCAGAGAGCTATGTTCAAAATTTGTGGCTTGGGCAAGGTATGGCAATTGACTCACCCTTGAATTATGGACACAGAACTTACCTGGTGAGTTGCTGTAACAATCTGCATGGTGGCAGATGCGGAGCACCTGGAGCAGGTACATGTACAAAAGTGTGAGTCCTTTTCCCCAGCTTCCTTTAGTCTGTATAGTTCTTCATTAAGCTGAGAACACTAGTGGTGGGAGAGAGGGTACCATTAACACTTTACAGTTCTTAGTGATCACCTGGCAAGCTTCCTGAGTAGGTTAGCCAGCCTGACTACTCGATGCCCTCAAGCAATTCAAAAATTTCAATAGTAATGGAAAACCCAAACCAAGAAAGACAACATACTTTAAGCCTCATTGTGGATGCTGGGTTGTGAAATCCTTATTATCGTACTGTGTTTTAGCTCAGACTTGAGGAAGTGCTCTTAGGATAGGTTAAACAAAAATCCCGCTGACGTCATAGGCGGCTCACTTGCCTCGTGGAGCTTTGCAGTTTGGACATTGCCCCATCTTGCTGCAAGCATTAACAACAGGCAAGAGCCCTGTGAACTTGATGTGTCTACAAGCCTCAAGGAGATTTAATGAGCCAGTCAATTCAAGGCCCCTTTGCCAGCCTGGCCTTATATGTCTGCCGATTTTAAATTCAGCCTTCTTTCATTTTCTCAACACTTCAGACCCCTTTATTTAAATTTTCCCTTAATGCGTATAAAAACAATGCAAAGAAATTCCTGGAAACCATGTGCCTCTCCTCCAACCAGACTTGGAGAGGGTGAGTCACTCAGCCTCGTTCCCTGCCTGCCTGCTGGCAAGACACACTACTCAGGCCAGGCTTTTGTTTCCTTGGGTTGTGATTTACGCGGGTGGACCCTGGGCAGGGAAGAGTCGAGTATCCATTTCACTGGGTTACCGTGTTAAATGACGGAGGCATGGATGGTTATTGCTGCCTCGGGAGCAAATGAAAGCCCTTCGCTTCCCTGACACTGCCGTCCCCCCTCTGCTGATGATCAGTTAAAAATGTAAATAAAAAGACTGCACTTTGGAGAGAGTCAGCTCAGAAAGGGGTGGGGGGGTGGAAATTGCAGAAGCGAAGTTTATTGATCCTCCGGTCAAGATTGATGGCACAATAAGAGCAGGAGGCGAAGAGTGATTTTGCTTTTGAAAACGTTGATGAATAAGCACTCAGGGGCAACAAATAGCTGGGCTCACCGAGTGATGGACGGTGGTGGGGGAACAAGATGCATTTTTATAAATGGGTGAAAGGAGAGGAAGACTTATTAAAAAAATGAATGACCACATGTGGCAGGGATATGCCAGTAGGGAGAAGAAAGCCATTGATTTATGTGTACTACTGGCATTTGAAAATTCAATAATAACACTGACAAATGAGAGGCAAACCTGGCCACAGGACAGCACTGAGCCTGGAATGGAGAAAGAAAATGCCAAGGTCAGAGAGAAGGAACAGAAAAACATGCTTATGTTGGAAAGCCTTTACATTAACTCATCTATATAAAGGCGTTACAAAAATCCCTTGTCCATCAGCACCGGACTCTTTGAGATGGCAGGACTGGTCAACAGGTACAGGAGGGAGACGCACCTCATGGAGCCAGGGGTTCCAGCTGTCCCCTTGCCGCCTGAAAGGCCATATGGGTGCTGCTTTTCCTGGAGCCTCTGTGCCCCTCTGCCAGAGTCCTGAATAAAAGTGCCCTTGCAATCTGGAGGACCCTTGCTGTTGATGCCAACGTTTTGTCCTGTGCTGTTTCTTACTGGAGCTTCTGTTGCTGTCACTTCCCTGTGCTGCTTTTTGTGACCGTTGTTGTTTTTGTTCACCAACATTTGTGCACATGTTGGCCCTCAGCTCTGGATCCTGTGCTCCCTGAGGACAGGCTGATGTCTTATATCTCTGTAGCTCCCCTTGTGACTTGCAAATAAAGAGTGGGCCATACCTATACCATGCTATTGATTTGTCTAAGACAACTCAGTGGTCCAGCTCGTCTTATCCTTCTGACCTCCCTTTCCCCCTCCATACTCAGCCTTAATGTTTTCTGATGGAAACAGCTTTCCCCTGATCTCATTCGCTCACTTACTCATTCATTCATTCATTCATTCATTCATTCATTCATTCATTCATATATTCAATGAGTCTATGCCTAGTACTTGCTCTGTGCCCAGCGCAATGCTAAGTGAAAAGTAGCATCAGATTATAGATATTATCTGAAATTTGAAGGGTTTGGTAAGAATCTTTTCTGAGCAGCGCTTGCACCTTAGAAACAATGGTGACAGAGCTCTCTGTGCCCATTATTACCCTCAAGCAGAAGGAAGCTGGAATGCTAGTCTTGGTGGTTGCCTTTCTAAGAAAACTCTGAGAGCAGCTGAGCTGCTTTGGGGAATTTGGATTTGCTTTGCTTCAAGCCACCCATGGCAATATTTTATTCATTCTTTTTCCTTTTTCTTGCCCCCACCCCCAACTTACTATCAGTTGTTATTAGCAGAAGGACACTGGAAACACAGTAGACCTGAAATAATGCTCCCTGACTGTGTGTATCTACATGAGAACATGGATACACACACACAGACAGACACACACACACACACACACACACACACACACACACACACACACACACACACACACCTCAAGCTTTTGATTCATGACCTGCGCTGGCCTCATGTTTCCTGTAGATGGTGCATCAGCTTCTCTGCCTTTAACCGCAGGTATCCGGGCAGTGCCACAAGCTGATAATGAGATTTGGGGATTGGAACATTTTAGCCACTTAGCTCCTTCCCTATTATTCTTTTGTTCCCTGGCTCTGCCTTAAATGGCACTGGAGTGTGAGAGGAGGAATCCTCTGGGGAGAGAGCTGTTGCACATCAGCTGAGCTCTCTTTGTTCTATTCGCCCCCCACTTTAGCTGCTGTTCCCTTGTGGCCAGGCTGGCTCTTATGACGTCTTTTCCAAATGCTAGAAGGTGAGAGGGGGCTGGAGCAGAAATATAAATCCTTGCTAATATTCTCTTGGAAGAGTCTGGGGCTGCGGTCTCTCCCAGGAGTTTGTCCAAGGGCCTGATCCAAGCGGCTGGACCAATCATGGGGCCCCAGTTGTGTGCCCCTGATGTTAACTTAGGGTTCCTGTAGGTCTCCATAGGTCCCTAGCCATTCATCAAATTTTGAAGTTTAAAACATGTGTGAACCTCTACCGTGTCTTCCATCTCTTCCCTGATTTTTTCTCCTGCCTTTGATCCTAGCCACACATGCAGTTAATAGGGTGTGGAGCTGAGGGCTGGGATGTTGCAACCCATGGATTGTGAAAGGCAACTCAAGGTTTGTCCAGCCACCTGTGGATTCCCAAACCACTGTAGGAAGGCAGCTCTTGTACATCCACTGTTGCAGATCCAGTAACCACAGGCATAGCTATCAGATTCACTTGCCCATTTGAGAAAACTCCTGTTGAGCACGTTGGTTGAGACATTTAGCTGGGTGGAGGAATGCGGCTGGGATCCTTCTCTCTCACCATGTGGGGACTGGGGGATCAGAGACTGACACACAAACAAGCTATTGTCTGGTGTCCCTGATGTATTCCCTGGGGCTTAGAGCAAGGCTTGGCACCTGGTAGACAGTCAATAAATATTTGCTGCATAAATGAATGTATACAATGTATCAATTGCTATAATGGAAAAAACAGAAGTATGCACTGGGAATCTCAAAGTTTAATTTTGCTTCTGAGAATAAAGAATGCCTTAGCAGAGGAGATGACATTTGAATTTGGCCTTCAAGCATGAATAAGAATGAAGAACGATCCCTCTGGCCCAGTCAGAAGATGAAAGGGAAGGGTGATAACCGAAGTCAGAGATACCAGTTTATAGAGGCCTGAGATAGTTCAGGGGAGAGAGACTAAGCAACTGAAGTTGATGACAGTAATCATCATGACATTTTTTGAGCATTGAGTATGTGCTCTGTGTTTTCACACTCACTGTGCTGTGCACTTTCAGCAAGACTCGTGGATATTCACAACATTATTCTTACAGACAAGGAGGCTGAGGCTCAGAAAGAGTGAGCCACCTTTAGTGACTGCACAGACAATGAGCCCAGGCTGGAGCCCAGGTCAGCCTGACCCAAAGTACTATTAAACCCCAGGCTCTGGGGAGTTTCCATGGAGCCCAATTCTCGATTCTCACGAAGTCAACAGCTGGCACACTGCTGTCATGCTGCAGTTCTCAGTAAATATTTGTTGAATGAGTCAGCCATTGTCAGTTACATGGGTCTGGGCAACTGAAGGGCTTGGCCCTGCTATTTTCCTTCAATGATGACAATCTCCTGAACGAGGTAAGGAGAGTTTTGGGACAATCTTTCTGTGAGCACTGACCCTACACAAGTGGACTCTTAATCACAGAAAACAATGCTATGTCACCAAATATTGGAGCTGGAAAATAGCTCAGATAACCTCTTCAGTGGTTTTCAAAAGTGGTTTCTATTTCACCAGGGGAAAACTCCTTCTCCAAATTCAACATTATGGCTACGTCTGATTGATAGACGGAGAAGGGGCTGTTCTGTCTGGTCAGAGTGCAATGGGGGGTTCAGCCTACTACTCAGCCTCTGCAAAACTCTGTAGCAGATTCTGATGTGCCACAGGGTTTTGGCAAATTAAATAAGGATGTAGGAAAAGGTATTCTGGAGCAGTTTCCAGGAATTTGGTGCCATGTTGGCACAGAGAGTAACAGCGAGAGTGGCCTTATGAGAATTCTGCATCCCACACTTTTTCTGGCTCCAGTTCCAGAATCCACATCTTTGGATTTCTGGCTCCAGTTTGAACAGTCAGGGCAGAGGACAGGTGTCAGTGTGTGATGGTGTGCAGCAACTGTCCCTGGAAGGTGCTGAGAAGCACCCAGTAGGACTCTTTAAGGCCAAGCAAAGCATCTCGTTCAATTTCATATTCCCTCCTGGCCAGTACATTGCTAAGACTTAAAGTTTCATTTATTAACCAAATAATAAAAGTTTGTTTTTCTTTAAAGCATTGCTGGCCATGAGGCTTCCACCTATTTTTGCTGGGATGAATCCTTCAATTTTAGATATTTTCTTCCCTAAGCTTGTTCTTTTCTCTTTCTCTCCTTCCCTCCTTCCTTCCTTTCCTTCCTCCCTCCCTCCTTCCCTCCCTCCTTCCCTCCATCCCTCCCTCCCTCCTTCCCTCCTTCCTTCCTTTCTTTCTTTCTTCCCTCCTTTCTTTCTTTCTTTCTTCTTTCTTTCTTTCTTTCTTTCTTCTTCTTTCTTTCTTTCTTTCTTTCTTCTTTCTTTCTCTTTCTTTCTTTCTTTTTCTTTCTTTCTTCTTTCTTTCGGAGTCCATCTATTATTCACATAGAAAGCGCAGGATTGGAATAGAGAGATGGGGAATGGGACAGACAGGAGGCCCACCACCTCCATTTGAGCACTGTTGCTTGGGGAAAGGTGAAGCAATGGGCCCAATCCCAAACTGTTTTCTGGAGGTGCAGATTCAAGGAAAGTATCATTTTGTTAATGAGGATCTAAATAATGAACATCTTCTGCCATCCTGTTTCTTTTAAGGAGCCGTGCAGGCCACAGACCCTTGGCAACTTCTAGCCATGGGCTCTGTTTCTCTGGCTACCTCGGCATTCCAGCCCAATGTGGGCCCTGCTTGCCTGGATGAAGGGAAGGGAAGTGAATTCATGGCTTCTTGAGAACATTTAAGTTAGGCATGGGGTAGACGTAGGAGGTGGACACTCCTGCCCGCTTCCTTGACCATTGACTGGGAAGCAGTCCTGAGTGGGTCAGAGGGGCTGATGTGATGTGAGTCTGCACTTAGGCAAATTTGCTTTTTCTCCTGTGGAGTAGTGGAAATTCTTTTCTTCTGGAAGCAGATTATCCCTCAGTGCTGAGCAGCCTCCAGCCGATCTCTGAGCAGAGTTTCATTTGCTGTCTGTAAAGTAAGGATAATACCACTCACCTCATAAAAATGTTTAGAGATTATATGTCATTATGGCTGCAAGCATTCCATGTCTATGTGTCATATCAATGAAAAACTTGTCTGTGATTGCAGTTGACACAAAAAGGAGGTTTCCCTCTCATGATCTCCCTGTGTGGGAAAAATCCTGAGTCCCAGGAGACTCTCAGATCCAGTGGCATCCCTCAGCCTGGGGGTCTCCTTCTTGCAGCCAGGGCAGCTTGCATTTATCATCCCGGCATTCACAGAGTCCACCCGGTTGGACTTTCCAGCGCAGAGGCCTGGGACCTGGATGGTGGGAGTGCGTAGGTGAGGTGGGGGGGAGGAAGGAAACGACAGTCGTGGGTGTGCTTAGAGTGTTTGTTTTCCATTTGCTGTTTATTGGTGAATGGATGGGGCCTCTGATTCCGTCTTGCATGAGTCCTCAAGTGGGAAGTGTGCACAGCTCTGTCCTTGTTTATACAAAGCATTCTAAGGCTTTCCTCTTTCCTGAGGTGTGAGGTCATGGTGAGATGTGGTGGCTGGATGTAGTCTGGTTTAGCTTAGTCCATTTCTAGTATGATCGCTTTTTTGGCAGAGCATCTGTTACTTGTCATTTACAAGCTTCCCGCCCAGAACTGCTGCAATCCCTGAACTCAGTCACAGCCTAGGATATGGTGGGACAAAGACAGACGGCTGGACAGACAGGCAGACAAACAAATTGAGGTTGCAAGTTTCTGGTAAGAGAGGCTGAAAAGGCTGTGCATGGTGGCTCATGCCTGTAATCCTAGCACTTTGGGAGACCAAGGAAGGCAGATTGCCTGAGGTCAGGAGTTTGAGACCAGCCTGGCCAATATGGTGAAATCCCGTCTCTACTGAAAAACCAAAAATTAGCCAGATGTGGTGGTGGGTGCCTGTAATCCCAGCTACTCGGGAAGCTGAAGTGGGAGAATCACTTGAACCCAGGAGGTGGAGCCGAGATAGTGCCGTTGCCCTCCAGGCATTGCATTCCAGCCTGGGTGACCAGAGTGAGACTTCGTAACAAAAAAAAAGAGAGAGAGAGAGAGAGAGAGAGAGAGAGAGGCTGAAGAAGTAGATGTCTCTTCATTGCCACTGAGGTCACTGTGATGACTAGGTCACATTTATCTGCATGTTTAACTCCTGGGATTCCCAACAAAGGCAAGAGAATTGTGGAGTCACATAGTCCACGACCCTTTAGCTAGGCTGAGAATGAGTGACAAGAGTTGTTTCCGGATGCCTTGTCTGCCAGATGTTTTTCACTGCTGTTCACCATGATCTTGATCCCAACATCATGTGGTCTGATTTCAACACTGAAATTAGACATTTGCGGGAGGAACCCATATGCTTTGCCCATTTACCTGGATATACCATGAAAACACCAACATCGGACACCAAGTGAAATAAAGAGAAAGAAAATGGTATATGATTTTACATTAATTAAAAGTTTATTAATTAAATGGCGGGATGATAAATGCAAGCTGCTCTGGCTACAAGAAGGAGACCCCCAGGCTGAGGGGTGCCACTGGATCTGAGAGTCCCCTGGGACTCAGACTTTTTCCCACACAGGGAGATCATGAGAGGGAAACCTCCTCTGTGTCAGCTGCAATCACAGACAACCTTTTCATTGATATGGCACATAGACATGGTATGCTTGCAGCCATAATGACATATAATCCCTAAAACATTTTTAGGAGGTGAGTGGTATTATGCAGTTAATAAACTAGAATATACATCACTTCCATTGTTGGCAGTCCTGACGCATAGGAAAGCACTGGATTCTAGCATGAATTCCCTTTGATGAAGACATTCTCTTCCTTCTTGAAGGCTGGATAAAATATTTCAATGATTTGACCAAGGTGGGGAATAAATTAAGAGAAAAACAAAAAAGATTAATAAAATAGTTTCCTTCAGGTTTAGTTCCTGGCTTCAGCTCATGGCATCTGAAATACTGGTTCTTGGCCCAGTGCAGTGGCTCATGCCTATAATCCCAGCATTTTGGGAGACCGAGGCAGGTGGCTCACCTGAGGTCAGAATTTTGAGATCAGCTTGGCCAACATGGTGAAACCTTGTCTCTACTAAAAATAAAGAAATTAACCGGGTGTTGTAGTTAGCACCTGTAATCCCAGTTACTTGCGGGGCTGAGGCCAGAGAATGGCTTGAACCCAGGAAAGGGAGGTTACAGTGAGTCAAGATCGCACCACTGCATTCCAGCCTGGGTGACGGAGCAAGACTCCATCTCAAAAAAAAAAAAAAAGAAAAGAAAGAAAGAAAGAAAGAAATACTGGTTCTTCTGCTTACTCTTCATTTTCCAGGGCAGAGTGCTTAACCTCTGCCTTCTCTGTTTTCTCATCTGTAAAATGGGGATAATAATAATAATTACTTTCTTGGTGCTCTGAAGATTACATGAGTTAATGCATGTAAATTACATAGAGTAGTGCTTGGCACATAATAAACATTCAACACACATAAGCCATCCATATTATTCCAGTGGAAACTGCCACTCAGCTGTGAGCCCCATGCAGGCAGAGACATAACTGTCTATTGTCAATGTTTAGCACAGTGCTTGGTACCTAATAGACCTCTAATGAATATTTGTTGATTGAACAATGGGTAGACTTTGGATGGAGACTATCTAAATTGTTGAATTCATAAAGCATTATAAGACATGATTTGTTATTGTGAGGATAATGTCAGTCCTTTCTATGCTTCCAGCAGCTTCCATACCTCAGCAATGACAATACACAGACAGGCCCTCATGTTGTGAGTCTGAGGTTCAGACCAAGCAGGCCAATAACCTGATGTTCAGCATGGCAGGGTCTAAAAACTAGTGAAGTGTAGAATCATCTGCAGCCACCATTTGGGGAGTCAAGGAGTTCAGACAGATGCTAACAGTGGCATGAAGCGTCTGCAGTGCAGATCATGTGAACCAGCCGCTTCTCCAAACCTCCCACTTGCAGCATTTCTAGCTATGTTGTTCTGGTGAAGGCTGGTGATGGGGGGAAATGGGAGATGCCGCGAGGCCATAGGGTGTTGGGAAATGAAGTGTCTCTTTCTCCAAGGCAGCTGGGCTTATTTTAATGGGCAAGGTCAGCAATGAAATGACCAGGAAGAGAAATTGCTGTCATTATGCATCAGTTGCAATCTTATATCAATTATTCCCTGTACCATTCCCTTTGCCACAGGCTGAAGCAAACATGGCCCTAATCAGTTTTACATCTCCGTTTAATTTTATTGGAAAGAAGAGCTGGCAATGCATCACAGAGGCCGAATGTGACACAAAAGGTGACCCCCCTGCCAACTTAATGGCACAATACATAACCCTTAATGAAGTTGCTATCTTGTCCCTCTTTTGCTGTCTCAGCCCTGTGATTTACGATGGCATCATTTTGCCTTGCCCTCTTTTCATTTCAGCTTTGACAAAGTGGATGAAACAATTATCGTCGTTATCGGCCAGAGCAGTAGAAATGTGATAGTTGGGGATTTTTTGCAGATGGACGGCCTTGGCTGGGGATCAAAACCAATGGGTGAAATGTGCTTAGGAATTTTTTCCCTCTTCTCTTCTTCCTGTGACTACGGGCTCCTGAAGATGGATTGTGTATCCCAATGAGCAGTGCGAGTGCTATATCACTGTGGCAAGAAGTAATTTCAAGAGAAGGGACAGCTGCAGATGGAAGAGAGCTTGGAATTTTGCGGTTTGTTCCTGTTGAGCCCCTTATATTTGTTTTTCCATGCACGCCCAGGCCAAGTTTTTTCTCTTTTTTAGAGTCACATTGTCATCTTACATCCACCTGCATGGACAGAACATGCATTTTTCTATATTATGAATGATACCTTGTATTTATTCAGCATAATTAAAAGTTATTTATTTATTCACTGATAACAACCAACGTTTATTGGGTGCCTTCTAGATGTTAAAGAAAAGTAGGTGTTGTGGAAGTACAGAGAAGGAACAGCTATGGATTTTATCCTTAAGAATGGAATATTTTCCTGTGAGAAATGAGACATGAATATAAGAGAATGTGTCATGAGATGGAAAGAGATAAGAATAATAAAAGATATAAACATAAGCCCTGCGCTTGTTCAGAGGAGGAAGTTATTTCCAAAATAAGAAAGCTGGGCCTTAAAAAGAGGATAGGATTTGAAAAATAAAAATGCAAAAGCATTTATATTTACTGTTTTATAGACAATGAGGATATGTAGATGGATAGCTAGCTATAGAAATGGATTAGACTCTGGTAGCAGGTTTATGTTACTTTGCCAAAATAATATGAGAGATAGGGGAAAAAGATTACATGTGCTTTGGGCCAGGGCAATAGTTAATCATTATTCTACTTTTGGTTCTGAATATCTAACTGAAGGTGAGCATACAGCATGTCTTGTAGAGAATTTTAGTTTTGCCAGTGACTTCTGATGTACTGTAAGAATGGAGTCTATGAAGGCTGGGATGAGAGTGTGCTGTGTCTTCAGTTGCTGGGCTTAGCTTGGTGTCCCCCTGCCCTTCTCTCCAATGTATGGACTTGAGATGCATGGTAGGAATTAGACATTCATGGCAGAGGCCTAGACCTGTGATGTCCCCTGCTGGTGGATATTTGGGGATGCATATACACAAATACATACTGTGATTGACTAACACTTTCCCAGGGCTCCATTTTTTTTTTTTTTAAGATAGACTTGTAAAATCCTACTGCAAGTATCTTTATTTTCATTTTTTTGGACTCAGGAAGAATTACAGTTAGTTTTTATGAACTTCATAGGTTCTAGGGATTCCAAAGTTTTATAAAGTCCAAAGATAATTGGTTGGAGGTTCTTTCATCAATGAGAGTCTCATTGCAAATACCACCCAAATGAGGCCTGTATTATAAATGGGATTTTCTAAATCTTGAGGGTTTTTCCCAGTGCATTCCTCTCAGGGCAATGGAGAGCTATCATGCAGACATGACTAATTGGGAGCTGAGACGTGTATCCTTCATATAAATCTACATGTAAGTAAATTTAAAAACAAATACATTATATAAACTGACATATTTGTATATGGAGAAATCATCCCCAGAAATGTCAATATGCAATCTATTTCGTCTCTGCCATTGTTCTACCCTTCTTTAGGGTATAGAGAGGGAAAAGAACAGGGATATGGGGCTGTTCTGACCCTGAGACTATTTTCTAAAAGTAGCATAGTCAATACTAAACTTTTAAACTAGTGCATTGACACGATGGTTGCCTAAGTCTACAGCGAAAAATATCGGAGGAAGCATTGTAAATGTAAGGGTCACATTCAATATGCAACCGAGATATAATGGTCAGGCTGTGAGATACACAGAAGGGAGTCTGGGACTGACGTTTTTTAATGCTCTTGCCCCCACATTTAAACACTGGTGCAGGCTTCCCTCACTCACCTGCCGCAGCCCTGCACATTCCTTACCCCCAACTCAACCCACTGCCCAGCAAGGACTCCTGCCCTACCCAGAACGGCACATGATATTCATCACTGCCTGTGATGCTAAAACCTGCCAGCAACTTTGTCCCTGATGGGTGCTGTGCAGCATGAAGAGGTTAAAATAACAAGAGCAACAGCAACACAGCTCCCAGAGCGGTTTTCTTTGCTTTCTCTTGGTGCAGCATCTGAGAGAGGTGGGAGGTCCGTTTTCACCTGCTCTTCCCTTTATTCCTATTCAGCAGTGAGTTGAAGGGGCTGGGTGACCCAGAATATAACTAGTACATCATGTGCAGCACCATGTGCCCAAGGACCATCCAGAGACTCCCCTGGAGCAGGCAGGCGTGGGTGATGGGATAATCTTTGGGAAAGAAAACAAGACGTTTTTTGGCTGGAGTTGGAGAAAAAGGGAGGCGAGAGAGGGGAACCCTGCAGTTACTTCCTTCGATCTCAGTAAATTGGAAAGGTCTTTCCCTGATGCCTGCTGATATTTCCTGATGGAAATTTCTTCCATTGACAGAGATACAGATGGAGTTTACCGACATGGGACTGCAGACACACTCTGGGATAATGAAAAAATGCCCAAGGTAGCCATATGCTCAGTGGCAGTTTGTTAGAAGGAACTCCAGTTGGGTGAATACATAATAGCATTTTTGGCAGCATTGACTAAGGGAGATCCTCTGTACTTCCATGCCTTTTTGCATTTTTTGGTTAATTTATGTGGATTTTGAAATTGCAGTCCTGTTTATTAACATTCTTTATGAAGTGCTCTTTTCTGCAATCCTGAAATTTATTTCCAAGAGATCAGAATGACCTGAGAAAAGTGTAAAACTGTGGAACAGGTTCTATCTTCTGTTCCACTTTTTTAAAGTCTCAGTTGTGACCTTTATTTTATTTGAATAAATGTCTTATAATTGACAATGGTGCTGTTAATGATGATGATATTATTATCATATTATTAATGTTATTATCATCACAACAGCTTCCATGTGTTAAGTGTTTATAGCCTAATCTTAGGTGTTACTATCCATGTTGCCCAGTTGTGGAAACTGGAAATCTTCAAGGTTTTGCCCAAGGCAAAACCTACTACAAGTAGTACCTATCAGATTTGGGATTAGAATTCTAGCAGCTTTATTTCAAAGCTTCCAGGATTCCACATTTTCCAGAACACAAGTCTGCCTCAATTTGGGAGACAGGAATGGCTGACAAGAGTAAGTATTTGGTTGTAAAACCTATACCACTCAGAGGTGACTGTATTTTACGTTTAGATTCTTGGCTCATTTTATAACCTAAGGTTGCCAGAATAGGTTTTTTTTTCCTCCAATACCTGTTTTTATTATCATGCATAGATTTTTGGAATAGATTCCTCTCTCATCTTTTTTTCACATGCATATTCTGCTTATGTATGGCACAGTTTTGTAAAAAACATTCTAGTCTTAGGATCTTGCAAATATTATTTAATTATATTTATTTATTTACTTTTGAGGGTATTGGAGTAACGTGCCCAATACTGTTTTCGTCTCTCCAGGGACCCGATTCATTTTGCTTGAGATTGAGTCTACATGGCAAAAATATCATTGGGACACTTTCAGGTGTGGGGACTTGTAGGGAGAAAGAGGCCCAATTGACAATAAAATGTTCTGACCCAGAACTAAGCCAGGACCATTTGGAATCAGTGTTTTGAACCTGGTGTGCACAGAGAATAATTTGCCTCAGGCTTTCTGATGTAGATATAAAATGAAAATGTGTACAGGGTCTGGAAAACATGCCTAGAAGGAGGCTGAGGGAGCAGAGGTGAGTATTTTTCTTCCGTTTCCAACATCGTAGTCAATACCTCTTATGTATCATGCATGCCACATTGTGGGCTAAAGTGGAGCTGGATGGACCACACCATCAAGGTGATAGTACAACCTGTCAGGTTGAAGGTAAGTGGCTCATTCTGTAGATGAATTTGCTTCCTTCTTTTGGAAATATACTAAAAATCATGCACTCTCTGGTAGGACTTTATGTCCTCATTTTAATCTTCTAGTGTTCCTGCACGTTCTTCTCAGATCAAGCTCCCTGCTGAGGGAGTTTGGTATGCTCCTAATTAAGTGAGGCTAGCTCATTCCCAAGTCATAAAAAACATATTTATAAACTCCCATTCTCTGG
>CAUYQU010005004.1:0-12992 GCA_963574635.1 Cheracebus regulus
AGACACAATGCCTCCTAAGTCCTCATATCCAAGAAGTAATGTCTGTTCATTATTTTGGATAACATATAGTTCCTCTCTCGGTTCCTACTTTCCCTCAGCTCGACTCCCCCAACTAGGGATCTGTGTCCGGGCTCAAGCTCACCGTATGGGGAGGCCCATTTCCCAGGGGTCTCACGGGAGCGATCCCCACAGATTCCCTCAGGTCTCAAACTCCTGACTTCAGGTGATCTGCCCACCTTGGCCTCCCAAACTGCTGGGATTACAGGCATGAGCCACCATGCCTGGCTAATTTTTATATTTTTCACTATGTTGGCCAAACTGGTCTCAAACTCCTGACCTCAAGTGATCCACCTCCCTCGGCCTCCCAGAGTCCTAAGATTACAGGCATGAGCCAACATGCCTGGCCCAGTATTTTTATTTTTACCACATTTATGTTTTATTATAACTGTTCACTCTACTGCAAATTTTTGACTGTAGAAACTTAATAACCATCAAAGATCATGACAAATTTATGTTCGGAGGTATTTTAAGGAGTGGTGATAGCATTATTACATTTGGGAAGCTAACATGACTCCATGTGTAAGGGTTCACGCCCCCGGTGAGGCCTCTGGGTTTCACTCCCTTCCATTTCTGCCATGTGATCTTGAGCAAGTTTTAAATTTGGAGTATCAATTTCCTTTTCCAAAGAGTAGGGATGATAATAGTATGAACTTCAAAAGATTTACGTGTGAATTAAATAACAGAATGCAAATAAAGCATTTAGCAGAGTGCTGACTCGTTAGCCAATGCATAATAACTGCTGGCGATGATCACAACCCACTGCCTCGACTTACAGATTTGTCTCCTCCAAGGCGTCTCCTCTCCATCGTGTCTTCAGTTTAGACATTTGTGTGGCAGAGCATCGTGTCACATATCCGGTCTGCCACACAGGACACAGCAGAGTGGAAGACCGGGCACACCCCGACGTCACAGTCCCCGGACTGCACTGACGCAGCACGAGAACCTCAGCACGTGGTGCCATCCGCTGTTACCAGAGCATGCCCCAGCCGCTGCCTCCTCGCCCCCTTTAGGAACAGTTGCAGATGCACTTTGTAGATACTGCATTCCGTAGAGGGAGCTGCTCACCAACACTCAGCACTCCCAGGAAGGAGGGGAGGACAGCACCCTCCCGAAGACAAAAAATAAAAAAAAATCCTCATGAAAGAATATTAATACTCATGAATTAAGAAAAACAAAAGGGGAAATTGCCTGGAATAAATTCAGATCACCCTGTGATTCTGTCCACTGAGACGAATAAGTGACTGCACCATTAAACAGAGGCGGTGTGGACCAGAACCGAGGCTGCAGCTCACAGCCTGCGCTCCCTGCCCGATGGGCCGCTCTCTGCCCGGTGAGCCGCTCTCTGCCCGGTGGGCCGCTCTCTGCCCGATGGGCCGCTCTCTGCCCGATGAGCCGCTCTCTGCCTGATGAGCCGCTCTCTGCCCGGTGAGCTGCTCCCTGCCCGATGGGCTGCTCTCTGCCCGATGAGCCGCTCCCTGCCCGGTGAGGTGCGCCCAGCCAGCCTCAGAGACAGTGCTCACCTGTTCTCGGCCAACAGCCGGGTAACAGGCACCAAAGTTATTTTTGAATGTAATACAAAAACATAAAATCATATGTTGACAGCTCTTTCCCTACCTAGAGAAAAGAAAGGGTGCTGTCAAAAGATCAGACAAACAGAATAAAACTTCAGACACAGGGCAGCCAGACCCATGGCTTTTGTTGCAAGAAGCCACGCTATTTCAAAATGACTTTCCGTTAAATTAAAACATAACACAGAACATTTAAACTTCTGTTTGCCAGCAGTCACTCAAACACCTGTGACTATAGATGCCATTTACTCGAATCCATATTAAATATCCATATTAAATAAATACGTCAGTGTTTTGTGCTCGCAGTGGGTAAATGACAAAGCCATTCAAAGAAACCCATCGCAGGGAGCAAGCCCTGTCACTCACCATGGGTACGAACATAGTGACATCCCTGGAAGGTTCCGAGACGTGGCGGCCGTGACGATTGAATCCAGAACCAGGACGCCTGGGTGGAGGATGACAGTTCCCTGGGACTCTCTGAGACACGGCGGCCATGAGGAGTGAATCCAGAACCAGGACGCCTGGGTTTGAATTTCATCTCCACCACTTCCTCGCTGGGTGACTCTAGCCAGAGTATTTCACCTCTTAATCACTTGCTTTCTTCATCTATAAGACGAGGTTCATAATCATAGTCCCAATTTTACTGGGTTGTTAGAAGGAATAAATGACTTATGATTTCTGAAGTTCTTAGGACAGCATGACTACTGTATGAAGTATTGCACAAGGTAAGCTCTATAATGGTTTATGGAACGAAAGCCTCCAGATATTTTAAAAAAAAAAAAACAGAGAAACCCATGAAATCACTACACTTTTGTATTTGTATCTTCTGGCCAGCCCCGTGGGAGCTGCATAAGCACATTTTAACTTCTCTTAGTAGGGTCACAACATCACGGAACCCCAAACCAACACAACGACTTTTGTGGGGTGATCATGGCGACCGTGGGGAGCACCTCGCTCTATACCCACGCCCCAGAAGGCACCACAGAAGCAAACAGCACAGGCCGGGCAGGGGCACATGTTTTTAAAACTAGAGCCCTAAAGCAAGAAGCAAAACCGTAGGCCCCGCGTGGTATTGCCGGAATTATGTCATGTGGGGGTCTGTTTATACAGAAGTAACGCATGTAGCAGGAAAGACCCGAAGGAAGCACACGCACGTGTTAGCAAAAAATGTAACCGTCGTGGGACTTGGGGTGATTTGACTCCTTTTTATTTTAATTTGTATTTGCCATGTGTTCTACAATAAACATGAATAATACCAAAAAGAAACTTAAACATGAGATTTCTTTAAGGGGAAAGTTTTAATTTCCTAGTAAAAAATAAAAACGTGAAATTCAGAAACCCTGGTAGCGAAACACATTTAATTTGGTGTCAAACCCCTTCGAATGAAGATGACAGTGGGTTCTTTTCTGGGACCGCGGAGCGAGGAAGGTGCGGTCCTCCGCCGCGGCGGGGGTCTCACCAGGCCGGAGGCAGGCTCCGCGTCGTTGGCTCGGTTTGCGTCAGTGTGCCCGTCCCCCAGGGCCCCCACGTGTCACCGGAACTGTAACCCCAGTGTCGGAGGACGGCCTGGCGGGAGGCGAGCGGACCGTGGGGATGGACTTCCCCTTGCTGTTCTCGTGACGGTGAGTGTGTTCTCGCGAGATCTGGTGGTTTAAAGCGTGCCGCGCTCGCCCTTGGTTCTCTTCCTCCTTCTCCCGCGAGCGGTGTGAGGGCAGGCCGGCTTCCCCTTCGCCTTCCGCCGTGGCCGCAAGTTTCCTGAGGCCGCCCCAGCCATGCTTCCGGACAGCCTGAGGAGTCAGGAGCCAGTTAAACCTCTTTTCTTTATGAATTACCCGGTTTCAGTGGTTCTTTATAACAATGCAAGGAAGGTCGAGCACCGTTGTCTATCCAACCCTCTGGCCCAGGGCTGGAGCTGGGGCGTGCGTTCACAGACATGAGTCTTGGCCTGGAAACGGAAATGCTGACCTTTGTCAGACCTGCGGCCGAAATGGACATTTCAGACCACGTGAGGATCACTGGATTTGTCTGTCCATGCATCATGTTTTAGTAGGTTGGCAAAAGTTAACTTGTGCACCCACCTCATACTTGGTGACCTGTGCCTAGTGAATAGCGACTCATGTAAGAAGCAGTCGTGAAACCTGCTTTTGGCAACGTAGATTATGCTGATTTGATTCAAGTATGAAAATTGGGCTCTTCCTGTGATGTCAACACACAATTGTTCAGGGATGGGAAGTCTGGGCAGCCGGCACACATTCTTTTCATACTGGCTCTCAGGCACCCAGGAATGTGGGGATGTGGCTGTCAGGACAACTAAAGGGAAGATGACTTGTGTTTCCTTCAGAAGGTCACAGACACAGCCACGGGATTTGGAAGCTGAGAAGCTCATCCCATTCTCACCCATCTCATTTTACAATTTTGTGTAGGCTGAGGCGTGAAGTGTGGGGGTGCCATCCCTTGAGTGAGAAGCATTTGCTGAAGATCCGTCAGACCCAGCGAGTAGGAGACCATAGCCTCGGGTCTGCGCGTGCTCACCTGTGCATTCCAGGACAGCGCCGGCGGGTGTGAGCACCTGGGCACGTGGCTGCTGCCCTGCTGGTCTCTCCACACACTCACCAGTGACGCAGCCTCAGCACTCGGCGACAATTCTCCGTGGCCCAGGGAGCATTCCGATCAGCCTTGCTGCGCATTATTTTCATATCCCAGCTCATTTTTCTGAATTCCAAGTCCCAGTTCACTTTCTTTCAGGTCTGTTCTCCTGTGGGCCTTTACTGATTTATGTGGTTTAATTAAAGGATTGGAAAGAAAGAATATGAAAGAAATTCAAGGCTACGATTTCTATAGAAAAATTGAATTATGGCAAAATTTACAACTTCTGTGTTTTATAGGTCACTACTGAGAAAGTAAAAAGACAACCCAATGAATGGAAAAAAAAATTGAAAGCCATATATCTGACATGAGATTTCTATCTAGAATACATAAAGAACTCTGAAACTCACTGATAAGAAGACAAACAACTCAAATAAAAAATGGGCAAAAGACTTGAATAGACATTTGTCCAAAGAAGATGTGTAAATGGTCAGCATGCACATGAGCGGGTGCTCCACATTGGCCATTATGACAATGTCAGTCAAAATGACACAGGCACAGTTTACACTCATCGGGATGACTACAATGAGAAAGACGGACAATAGTGAGTGGAGAGAGATTGGAACTCACATATATCACTGGTGGGAATGCAAAATGGTGCAGTTGATTTGGAAAGCAGTCTGGTAGTTCCTCGAAGGGTGAAAGGTACACATCATGTAACACACCTGTTTCACACCTTGGGCTATACCCATGAGAAAAGAAGTATGTCCACATAAAAACCCGTACATGAATATGTATAGAAGCATTAATACTAATAACAAAAAGGCAAGAACAACCGAAATGTTCATCAACTGATGAATGGATATACAAATGTGGTATATCCACGTAGTGCACTATGTACCATCAAAAGGAGTGAAGCACTGTTACATGCTACAACACAGGCAAAACTTGTGCTAAGTAAAAGAAGCCAGTTGTAAAAGGCCATGCAGTGTACGGATTTATTTGTGTGATATTTCCAGAACAGGCAAATTCAAAGAAGCAAAGAGCAGGTTAGTGGTTGCTTAGGCATGGGGGATTTTATAAAATTCCATTTGGATGTATCTGTAGTGTTTTGAGTACATCTCTCTGTATAGCTTGTTTGCTCATGGCTCTAGGTATTACATTATATATGCATAGTGATCACACTCTATTGGTGTTATCATTTTACCAGTTCGGTTGGAATATAGAAATCTTATCTCCCAGTAGTACATTACTTTACTCTTTCATTTTTACTTATTTTTTATTTTTTGAGACAGAGTCTCGCTCTGTCGCCCAGGCTGGAGTGCAGTGGTGTGATCTAGGCTCACTGCAACCTTTGCCTCCTGGGTTCAAGCAATTCTCTGCCTCAGCCTCCTGACTAGCTGGGATTTCAGGTTCCCGCCACCACACCCCACTAATTTTTGTATTTTTAGTAGAGACAGGGTTTCACCGTCTTGGCCAGGCTGGTCTTAAACTCCTGACCTTGTGATCCACCCACTTTGGCCATGCTGAGATTACAGGCATAAGCCACCACACGCGGCCATTCCTTTATTTTATTTTATTTTTGGGACAGAGTCTTGCTCTGTTGCCCAGGCTGGAGTGCGGTGGGATGATCTTGACTCACCGCAACCTCTGCCTGCCAGGTTCAAGAAATTCTCCTGCCTCGGCTTCCTGGGTAGCTGGGATTTCAGGCACCCACCCATACCCAGCTAATTTTTATATTTTTAGTAGAGATGGAGTTTCACCATGTTAGCCAGGCTGGTCTTGAACTTCTGACCTCAAGCGATATGGCCACCTGGGCCTCCCAAAGTGCTGGGATTACACAAGTGAGCCACCACGCCTAGCCAGTACAGCTCTTTAACATCCACCATTTATAATGTAATTTTCTTATATATTTCTTCTCTACATATTTATAGCTGCATCAGAATGTTATACTTACTTCAACTGTCAAATATAATGGACTTAAGAGGAGAATGAAAGCCTGTTATATTTCTTCATATTTTTGCTTACCATGTTCTTCCTTCCTGATGTTTCAAGATTATTTCTTATCTAATTTCCTTTCTATTTATAAAGCTTCATTTAGCCATTCTTTTAGAGTAAGCCTACTTGTAACAAACTTTCTTAGTTTGTCTTCATCTGACAATGTTGATTTCCCCTTGGTTCCTGAAAAACATTTTTTTTCTGGGCACAGGATTCTTTTAAAAAAATACTGTGTTTCATTTATATAAAATTCAAGTAAATGCAGATGAATCTATAGTGACAGAGAGAAGATTAGCGATTGAGAACTGGGTGAGGAGGGAGGAGGATGGCATGATTACAATTTTGGCCTCCCAAAGTGCTGGGATTGCAGGCCTGAGCCACCGCGGCCAGCCACAAGTGACTTTAGAAATTGAAACCTGGACCCTTTCACATCACGTTAGGAGACCCTGGATCTTATTTAAACCTTCTGTTGTAAAGGATTTTTTCTGACAGTGCTCCAGCAACAGGAGTGGAGGTGACCCCTTGCTCCTGCCGGGTGGGGGCCGGAGTCCAGCTCCCTACACAGCCTCTGTTGATGCCTGAGATTGGGGCATGGGGGTGACACTGCTACTGCTGGACGGCTGTGGCAGTCCTGGCTCCTAACATGGTCCCTGCTATCATTATGGTGGTGGCAGGAGGCTGGAATTGGGGGTGAGGGGCGAGGGGTGATGGTGGTGTCTGTCCATATCGCCACTAGGGGCTAGAGAAAGTCCTGACTCTCCTAGTATGGCGTAGGAGGGGCCTCTGTTGCTGCCAGTGGGGGTGGACGTCAGGCTCCCCACATGCTCTCTGCTGCCCCTGCAGCGTGGGGCCCTTATCTTTGGCTGGCAGGAAGGAAGGTCCTTGTTTGAGACCACACTGGTGGGATGCCGGGATCCTTGCTGTAGCCTTGTGAGGGAGGCTGCAGGTGTGGTCAGGGTGGGGACAGAATGGCACTGAAGTAGCTGGTCACTGTCCTGACAATTTTCTCTCTTGCTGGGTAAGCCCTTCCCCGGCCGTTAGGCTGCAGAGCGCAGGCTTCTGCTGGCCCGTCCTTTGTCTGTGCCTGGGCTTTTCTGGGTTGCCAGCTTCTCGGCAGGGAAAACCCCAGGGGGGTTCTGCCACACTCAGGTCCTCAGCTCCCAACCTGTTTGCTCTTGTCTCCCAACCTTCCAGAGTCTTCTTGGGTTTGTTTTCCGTGTGATATCCAGGGGTTTGAGCTGTATTTAGTGAGAGGGAGAAGAAAACGTGTTCACTCACCTTCCTGAAAGCAGGTCAGTGGTGTGTGCTCGGAGCACACTGCTCCCCCTGCCGCTTGCCTTTGCACTCTCCTGGGTCTTTTGATTCACAGAAGATCTTAATTTTGATCATTTTTTTTTTTTGTTTTTAGTATTTTTTATAATCCGTTTGAAGAATCTTCTCTGAGCCCATAAAGGTACTTCATCCTGTGTGATTTTCTAGAAGTTTTATTTACTTTTCACATTTAGGTATACAGTTCACCTGGGGTTGAAGTTTTTTGGTACGGGTGGCTCAAGGGCCACATTTACAGTTTTGTCCTGTGGCTGTCCAAATGGCCAGCGCTGTGGATCAAAACCCCCTCCTGCCCCTGCTGCTCTGCAAGGCCCCTCGCGTCCTAAATCAAGTATTCGCATTGGGCGTGTGTGCCTCCGGACTCTTGGTTCTGTCCCGTCTGTCCTTTGCCTCACTGAGATCACGCCATCCTGCGTGGTGGCACGTGGACCCTGTCTTGGTGTTCAGTAATGTGAGCATTGCACTTGGTCTTCAGGATTGCCTTGGCTGTTCTTGATTCTTTGCATTTCTGTATAAATTTTAGAACCTGCTGTCAACTTACAAACTGGATGCCCATCGGATTCCACTGAATACATCTATAGGCCAAATCCGTACAATTTATACACATGGAATAATCTTCTATTTATTAAAACCTTTCACCTTTTTGGTTTTTGTGGTTTTGTTTTTGTTTTGAGACAGGGTCTCCCTCTGTCCCCTAGGCTGTAGTGCAATCACAGTTCACTGCAGCCTCAATCTCCTGGGCTTGGGCGATCCTTTCACCACAGCCTCCTGAGTAACTGGGACCACAGGCGTGCACCACCGTGCCTGGCTAATTTTTATTTTATTTTATTTGCAAGGGTGAGGTTTTGCCATGCTGCCCAGGCTGATCTTGAACTCTTAGACTCCTCCCAACTTGGCCTCCCGAAGTGCTGGGATTACAGGTGTGAGCCACCATGCCCAGTCTGAAATCTTTCACTCTGAAATCCAGTATACTTTGAATATGAGAAAGGTAAGACAGTGCAAAATCTCATGTACTACATAACATGTTCAGAAGCTCTCAGGTCTGTCCTACAGTCAGTCATATACCACTGCAGGGAAACGTGAATATTCACCATCAAGAAATACTCATATTCATTAGGTTGATGGAAGTGGGTATATACACATATGTGTGTATATGCATACGTGCATATGTTTATATACATGTATGTGCATATGCATACATACATATATGTGTGTATATGTGTATATGCACGTGTATATATGTGTGTATGTGTATATGTACATGTGTATATACATATATGTGTGTATATGTATATGTCCATGTACATGTGTACACACATATATGTGTGTATGTATATGTATGTGTATATACATGTGTGTGTACATGTGCATATACATATATGTGTGTGTGTGTATATGTGTGTATGTGTATATGTGTATATGTGTATGTATGTGTGTGTATATGTATGTGTGTATATATGTATATGTGTGTATGCATATATGTATATGTGTATGTATGTGTATATGTGTATGTGTGCATATGTATATGTATGTGTGTGTGTATGTGTACACATGTGCATACAGATGGCCCCAACTTACAATGGTTCAACTTAGAGTTTTGTTTTTGAGACAGGGTCCTGCTCTGTCGCCCAGGCTGGAGTGCAGTGGCATGATCACGGTCACAGTTCACTGCAGTCACGCCCTCCCCAGTTAAATCTATCCTCCCACTTTAGCTTCAGTGCAGCTGGGGCTACAGGTGTGAGCCACCACACCCAGCTAATTTCTATATATTTTGTGAGACAGTGTCTTGCTAGGTTGCCCGGGCTGGTCTTGAACTCCTGGGCTCAAGTGATCCGCCTGTCTATAGGCTTCAGCCATGGTGCCTGGCCTCAACTTATAATGTCTCTCTTTACCATGGTGTGAAAGTGACACATATTCAGTAGAAGCAATATCTTGGGTTTTGGAGTTAGGCCTTTTCCCAGGCTTCTCTGCAGCAGCAAGCTGAAGCCGGCAGTCAGCCACGAGAGTGCCAGGACCCACTGCTCTCTGCGAGCACCGACCATGCTGCCTGGTGATTTTGCCCAGCTGTGGCCAAGGTCAGAGTTGTGAGCACGTCAAAGGCAGGCAGGGCCGAGGTGGAATGCTCAGTAGGTTAGGTGCGCTAAGATCATTTCCAACTAATGACGGTTTCAACTTTTGATGGGTTTATCGATTATATCCCAATGTTTGTGGTATGTATTTATGTATATATGTGTATGTTATGTACATGTATAGGTGTGTATATGCATGTATACACATTGTTTGTGTAGGTATCTATGTATGTATATATGTGTGGGGAACGTTCCCATGTGAGGCCCCTTGGAATTGGGCCTCGCCATATGGTGAGCTTGAGCCCGGACACAGTTTCCCGTTGGAGGCAGTCAAGCTATGGGAAAGCTGGAACTGAAATCAAAGGAGATATGAAAATAACTTTACTAGACGATGATGTGATACCTATGTGGTGAGAAGACATTGTGTTTATTTTCTGTCCCGACATTTATGACTTTGTTTACTCACTATTGTTGAGTCCTGTGCTTGTTCTTGTGTCTGCTGTTTGCAAAGTTAATAGGTTAGCCACCTCTCTGGTGCCTTGTATAGATCATTAACTTTTTAACTATGTGTTTCCTCACCCCGATAATGAGACCCACCTGTGTGACTTGATTGAACCTCATTAAGGTATCTGATTCTATTATTCTTATCTGCTGCCTGAGCTTGTATCCCGAGGGCTTTCTGTTCCCTTTCATGTATAAGACAATGGTATTTGTTTCTGTAATTACTGTAGGCAAAAAATATATATACTAACTATGTGCACAATAAAGTTGCTGTTTAAGCATTACTGTTTAAGCATTGCTTATTCAGTCCTCCAGACCCCACCTGTCTGTCTTCTCTTTCTTCCACGCACTCCCCTATTCAGGTTGGGACCGTCTTGCTGGCCAAGAGTCCCCGGCAGACGTGCCGGCCTCTCGGGAACCCAGATATGTGTATTTATACATATGTATGTATATAAATGCATATCTCTGTATATATAGGATGTTATGTGTATGTGCATATATATGTGTGTGCCTGTGTGTGTACATATACATGATATATATAGGACACACACATATATCCAATAAATAACCCCACTAGTTCTGGTCAGGCTTACCATCCAGTAAATTCTAGAACCACTTCTGGTTTTACGAAATGTTTCAAGTTTCCTGAAGATAATAGATTGTCACCTGCATTCACAAAGGCTCTGTGCCTCTACCTCTGACTGAGGGTGACACAGTTCCAGCATCCAGTGTCTCCAGCGCAGCCACTCAAGCCCAGAGCCCCGGCCTCCACCCAGCTGCTGTTCACACTGCAGGGTAACTGCGAAGACACGAAAGGGATTTGCGCGTCCACACCCCGCCCGGCCGCCGGCTCCTCTGCAGGGCTGGGTTTCACAGCACTGCCTGTGGAACAATGCTCTTTTCACGTCAAAAAGAAAGCAGTGTAATTTGGAGATAACCCCCAATGGGAAATTTGGCAATTTAATTAAAATCAGCTCTTGAGGCCTTACGTATTTTATTTTTCATAGTGACCATTCTAAAAAGCAGCCACCTACTGCGAAGGGAGAGAGAGGCTGCTGAGTCATTTTTAGGAAAACTTTTCTGGGAACATATCAAAATTGTGCTAGCTAATTTGATTTGTACCAATCACTCTGGTAGCTTTTAGTGAGATGTTAGTGTACTCAGCGAGTGCACAGGTCTGAGGCGCCCGCCACGCCTCGGCCTGCAGCATGCACTCTCCCCTACCCTCCTACTTGGTTCCAAACACTTGTGCTTCCCGTATTGCACTGTGTTTTGTTCCTGCCTTTGGTCTTAAAGGGAACGTTTCAGGGCTGGTGGCCTTTTCTATCTCTACTTCTATAAACTCAAGCTTGTTTGAGCTCTTTGTGAGTAAACTATTGAATGGTATTCAGACTATTCTAGAATAAATTCAAAGTCATATTCAACAGTCACATCCTAACGTGTGTCCGTGGGTACATTCAGAGCATAAGATTCTCCTAATTCTCTGAGGGTTTCTGTGTCTGTACCTACTTTCTGGCCTAAGCATCTGTCTTAGCCTGGAACCCTCCAGCAGAGGATGAGACGAGGCTTCGTGGGGAAGTGACCCCAGGGAACAGCTGGGACTGGGGAGAAAAACAGGAAGGCAGCAGCAGATACATGGGCAAGTGCTCCGTCAGTCACTGTGGCCGTTGGGGGCAGGCTCACTGGAGCACCCAGGTGCCCTGGGGAGCCACCTCGCAGCTGTGCCCTGCGGGGAGGCCACGGGCTGCCGCACACCCACTGCCTCTTGTTCGCCGTCGTCAGGGGTTGCCCTGGGGTGTTGACACCTCTGTACTTTCCCTTCTAGATTGCTTATGTCCGAGGTCTGGGGTCCCACAGACAGCCCCCGTGCAGGAGCAGAGAAGACCAGGTTGGACGGATAAGATGAGCATCTGCAAGGCAAGGCCTCCTCAAGGGCTGTGGACAAATAGAATTCTTTAGAATGCCCCTGTGCACTGGCACGATGGTGAGTGTTGCTACAGTTCATGCTGTCATTTTATCCTGCACACGCACAGGGCGCAGACGGTGATGCAGGCTAACATACAGTGATCATGCTACCTAAAAAGGAAGTTTTATGATGATGTAAATATATGTTTAAAGGAACACTGAAAATAGCAGAAGGTGGATAATACCCATTAGCAAAATAATCCCATTGCACTCGTACCAGAATACCCTGAAAACTTTCCCAGGAGACCTGACCGAGGGTTGCTCTCTGTGTGACGTTAATATGCTTGTCCACAGCATAGCAGCTGGAGGCTCACTCCTGTAGCGCCACCTTGGCAGGAGAGATTAGCAGTCATGGAAGTGAAAGCAACCAGTGCATTTTAGCCAGACCGTTCTGGGGAGCCAGTCTGGGTGTTTTCAGGTTGACCTGCCTGATTGGTGTGATTTACATAGATACACCCTTGGTGCCATCCCCAAGTGATCAAATTCTATAAAAACCAACCAAACTCGGCCAGGCATGATGGCTCATGCCTGTAATCCCAGCACTTTGGGAGGTCGAGGTAGGCGGATCACCTGAGGTCAGGAGTTTGAGACCAGCCTGGCGAAACCCCGTCTCTACTAAAGTTACAAAAATCAGCTGGGTATGGTGGTGGGCAGCTCTAATCCCAGGAGAATCACTCGAACCTGGGAGGCAGCGGTTGCAGTGAGCCAAGACTGCACCATTGCACTCTAGCCTGGGTGACAGAGAGAGACTCCATCTTAAAAAAAAAAAAGCCAGTCAAACAGGTGATGGAAAGGAGAGCAGGGCGGACCCCGGTTCTGTCCGGCCGTCAGCTGTCGGATGGTCCCTGGGTGCATCCACGGCCGCGTGGTTCCTGTTCGTGCAGGAAAGGGTTTGCGGCCTGGCTCAGTGGCCCCC